>VOCS01061268.1:0-12936 GCA_007922155.1 Mesoclemmys tuberculata | reverse complement strand
GGGGAGAAAGGAAGAGCGCTGGCTGTATTTTAAAGAAACCTTATTGAGGGCGCAGGAAAAACCATCCCGACATGCAAAAGGAATAGCAAATATGGGAGGTGCCCAGCTTGGCTTAACAAAGAAATCTTTGGTGAGCTTAAACACAAAAAAGAAATGTGCAAGAAGTGGAAGCTTGGTCAGATGACTAGGGAGGATTATAAAAATACTGCTCAAACATGCGGGAATGAAATCAGGAAGGTCAAAGTGCAATTGGAGTTGCAACTAGCAAGGGATATGAAAGGGAACGAGAAGGGTTTCTACAGGAATGTTACCAACAAGAGGAAGATTAAGGAAAGTGTGGGCCCCTTACAGAATGGAGGAGGCAACCTAGAGACAGAGAATGTGGAGAGTGCTGTGGTACTCAATGCCTTTTTTGCTTTTCTTCAAAGACAAGATCAGCTCCCAGACTACTGTACTGGGCATCACAGAATGGGGAGGAGGTGAACATCCTTCAGTGCTGAAGGAACAAGTTCAGGATGATTTAGAAAGATTGGACATACACAAGCCCATGGGGCCGGATGCAATGCACCCGAGGGTGCTGAGGGAGTTAGCTGATGTGATTTCAGAGCCATTGGCTATTATCTTTGAAAGCACATGGCAATTGGGGGAGGTCCCTGATGATTGGAAAAAGGCAAATATAGTGCCCCTCTTCAAGAAAGGGAAGAAAGAGGATCCAGGGAGCTACAGACCAGTCAGCCTCATCTCAATCATTGCATCTGACAAAGTGGGTTGCAGTCCACGAAAGCTTATGTCTGCAGAAACTTGTTGGTCTTCAAAGTGCTACAGGACTGCCATTGTTTTTGTTATAACTTTATAAGTCTTTACTCAATTATACAAGTCATTAATGAAAATATTGAATAGTACCCAACCCCACACTGACCCCTATGGGACCCCACTAGAGTCTCCTTCCCCATCATACAGCAAACCATTGATTACTACTCTTTGAGTATGTTCTTTCAACCCATAGTTCACCTACCTTGTAGTAATTTCATCTAAACCACTTTTCCTTAGTTTTAACATAATATATATATATATACACACACACATATATATATCGTGACAAACGACCAGCTTCACCCTAGTGGGTCTCATGCTTTTGCCACTCGTAGTGGGCCAAGGTGTCACCAATTACCCCATCTCCCCAGGGAGGGGGGGTAGGGACCCTGACCCACCCACTCCTCCAGGTCCCAGCCCAGGGGCCCTATGAGTAGCAGCTATGTGCTGCTGGCACTGTGCTCAGATCTGCTGACTTTTCTCCTGGGCTAATTTCCCCCCTCAGTCCTTCTGGCTCCTCAAGCCCTAATTCCTTGCTGCCTGAACTGGGCTGTTTTACCCGGGCCCCTGTGCCTGAGGGGAGAGTATGTCAGTCCTTGCCAGGGGCAGGTTCCCCCCCTCCTGGGCCCAGTACCTCTCACAGGACTCCTCCGCTCTTCCACGCAGCACTGTAGTACTTCCTGCTCCTCCACACCTCTCTGCTCCTTAGTACAACACTCCTACTCCTCCAGCTTGTGCGCTGTCTCTCTGGAGCAGAGGGCTTTAATCAGGCACCCGGCTGGGCCTTAATTGGCCTCAGCTGCTCCTAATTTCCCTCTAATGACTCTGGAATAAAGCCCGGATCATTCTGAGGCTTGCGCCTGCCCACTTCCTTGGTTTACAAATTGACCAGTCTCCTATTGCCCTCTGCCCTTGCTATATCATAATATATAACATGCAGAGCTTTGTGAAAAGCCTTATTAAAATCAAAGTATATCACTTTGTTCTTGACAAAATTATTCCTTATAACCCTATTATACTCCAGGTGCTTACAAACTGATTGATTCATAATTTGTTTTAGTATCTTTCCAGATGATGAAGTTAGGCTGACTACTCTATAATTCCCAAAATCCTCCTTGTTCCCCTTTTGAAATATAGCTACTATGTTTGCCCTTCTCCCAGTTTTCTGAGACCTCTCCTATCCTTGAGGAGTTCTCAGAGATAGTTGCTAACAGCTCCAAGAGTGCTTCAGCTAGTTCCTGAAGTATCCTAGGATGAATTTTATCAGGTCTTGCCAACTTGAATGCATCTGACTTTTCTAAATATTCTTTAGAATCCTAGAAGATGAGCGTCACGCTGGCTGGATTGGCAGGAGGGAAGGGGGAGCATTTATTATATAGTTTGACATCAGTATGTCGAAATCATAATAATCCATAGGAGATATGCCATGTCAGGTACTGTTAGAAAGGCTGTAATTTGCTAAGTAAGATGATGATGTTTATGTTCATGTGTTATATGTGTAATGGAAGTTGTGGATATGTTTGATCTATCTGTATTTCAAATTGTGCTGTGTCTGGGCCACGGACAGAATGGCTACAGTAATAGCCTGCTTAATGGCCCATTAAGAAATTCACAGGTACAAGGGATCCAGGAGAAGAAGCCAGAGATATACCTGATGAGTCACCAGGACTTACTCATGTGACTCTGGACTCCATTTTGGTTCCTGTAAAATTCCATAAGCAGCATGGAAAAAAGCCAAAGGACATAAAAGGCGGCTGTACCCACATCCATTTAGTCTTTAGTCTCCAGCTTACCTCTGGATCATCTCATCTACAACTGATCTGAACTGAATTGAACCTGTGAAACAAAGGACTGAGACCCATCCAGGTACTGGATGTACACCAGAGAGATTATACAAGCCTGCAAACTCCACAATTCTTCTAGAAACCTGATGTATATGGACTTTCAAATTATTTGTATGTATCTGACTGCTTTAATCATTTTAACATTTCTCTTATTGTTTTCTTTTTATAATACACGTCTAGTTTTAGTTACTAAAGGGTTGGCTGGCAGCGTGGTATTTTGGGTAAGATCCAAGCTTATATTGAACTGGTACTGTGGCTGGCCCTTTGGGGTTTGGAGAAACCTTTTTGGTAAAGAGCATAGAGTTTAAATAGCTGATCTCTTTCCTGGACCTAGTGGCTGATTGGGAGCCAGAGACTGTAATGCAGTAAAGGGGGCTGTGTGTATTTTTATTGCACAGTCACAGCTTTGTGGCTCTCACTTCGTCTCCCGGCTCAGCACAAAGAGGAACTGGGGAGGCTGAAGGAAACGGATTGCTCCAATGCAGAGAATAACTGTCAGGGAGCAACCAATCAGCTTATTTATTCTGAATATGTGACATCATGAGACTCTGCACAAAGAAGGGGAAGAGATCTGTGCCAGCTGGATGGGTCTGTTTGGTGGGAGCCAAGGGATTTGCAAACAGTGAGCCACTTGGGTAAACAGCATGAGAGTTTTAGTGACAGATGGGCCGTGATTAATGAATTGCAGCCACCTCTGGACTGGTACAGAGGGGTACCCGGAAGTGAATGGGGAATCCTGTGTCCAAAGAAAACAGAAGTGGGTTTTAGATGATGGGGCAGAATGGAACTACTGGAAAGGGTGCTTCGCCAGGAGACGGGGGTTGAGACCCCTCTAGTGAGGGACAGTGCTAGGGGATGTTCAGTGAGAAGCAGGGCCATGGATTTGGTTATTTCTAATGTGAAAACCAGCACTCCCTCCAGCACAGCACCGGGCTGGTATATTTGGGTCAGCCACGAGAGCGCCCGCTAGTGAGCCCCATCCTGCTTTCAGTGACCGTGAGCAAAGAGCACCTGCTATTGAGTCCTCTTCCCTGCCACGCAGTGCTTCCTACATCAGGCTGCGACATTTGGGTCTGCATTGACTGCAAGGGGAGAGCACCCTCTGTACAGCGTGTTCCCATGCCTTCTGCACCGAACCCCTTAGTGTAATACCGGGGTATTGGGATCAGCACCAACGATCAGGGGACAGCTCCTGTATCCTGCTCCCTGTAGCATCCTCAAGCTTTTCCAGGCCTCCTTTTGAAATCCTGCCCACGTTGCCACCCTCTTAGCTCGTGAACGCTGCTGCAGGCCAGATCCAGGTTCTGGCAGAGAAGGTGGAGATTTGGACCCAGCAGACCTGTGATCTGCTCGTTGCTTGGCCATGCTTCTGCTGGTGGAAGCTGTGTTAGTCATTTCCCATCTCCGTGCTTCTATGAGGCAGGCAGGGCTTGTCAGGCAGTCTGCCTGGGAGAAGGAAAACTTGGATTTCAAAGCAGGAAGCTCAGGCCTGGTGGCAGGTTTGCAAGAGTTACGCCAATCTCACATGCTCTAGGGGTCTGCGCCACTGCCTCTGGCTACCACAACAATAATTAGGTAGTGGGACAGGGGCCTTTTCCCTCTAGGGGATGCTGATCCCGCTCCAGCACACGGCCAGAAACCAGCTGACTCAGGGGATGGGGAAAGGGACTTGTGGCTTTTACCCTTTGGGCGGCTCTGGTCCAGAGTTGATCTTTCCCATCACTGTGTAGTGAGTTGTGGAGACTCAGCCCACTCCCCAGGTGGGCAGACACCAGTCTCTCAACCTCCGCCAGCCCCTGAGCAGGGAGGCTGAGGGATGAGTGGACCACAGAGTCTCTGCTCCCCAGAGGGATCTGTGCATGACTGTAGGTCTTGGGGAGGGGGTGCTGTGTTCATGTGGGGTACTCTCCCTTTCTCTGTACTCACTTAGCCTCCTCCCCAGACCCTTCCAAGTGGCTGGACAAGTAACTGTCTCTGTGGCTTGTGTCATATAGCAGCCTGCAATTGTCATCAATAATCCACTCGTTTTCTGAAAATCCTCGATGTGTATGGCTCTTTCTCACTGTTAACTGAGCGACAGCAAGGAGAGGGGTCCAGTGGGTTAGAGCAAGACTGATAGTCAGGACTCCTGGTTCCATAGGAAGGACTGGGAGGGGAGTGGGGTCAAGCGATTAGAAGACAGGGTGGCTGGGAGCTAGGAGTCCTGGGTGCTATCCCCAGCTTGGGGACGAGAGTGGGGTTTATTGGGTTAGTGAAGTGTGAGCTTCAAGAAAAATGCCTGGTTCTATCCCAGGTTTAGGAGGAGATTGGGCTCTTTGGTTAGCCCAGGGGACGCTGGGAGCTAGGACCTCTGGGTTCTATTTGTAGCTCTGGGTGCACAGTGTGACTTCTGGGTTTCACCATTTGCCTCTTCAAACCCTGGAGACCATTTACCACCACCCCATGTAATCTGTGTCCCTCTTTATCTCAACACTTTGCTCTCAACCCCCAACACGCACATACACACGCACATAGCCGCTTTCTGCCTCTGGCTTCCTCCTGAGGAGCAGCTAATCAACCTCACGCACCCAGGCAGTGGCTCCAGACTGAATATACTTTAATGCAGTGGGGGTGGAGGAATTGCACAGGGAGGGTCAGTCCATGGATGTCCAGCGGGCTTATTAGCAGGAGCCTTGTTAATGAATCAGCAGGCGCTACCAGGAACTGGATGCTCTTTTATGCAGAGAGGGGGCCTCTCCAGGAGGGGCCGGTAATTGCTCAGCTCTTTCTTTACGTCCCGGGTCTTCTCCTGCTGGACACACAACGAGTGGGGTTAACAGCCGTGGTGATGAGCTCAGATTAGGCAGGGTCTGCCCAGCTTGCAAATGGGAGGGGAGAGCTGCAAGGGAAGCCGGTGCAGCACCGGCTCTGTATGGGAGGCTCACCCCTTGCGGTTAATGTTAATCCCCATGAAGTAGGGGGTGCTACGCTGCAGAGAGTGGCATCAGAGGCTTAGCAGTGAGTTCCCATGTTTCCCAGCATCTCTGAAACCTCATGTCCAGTGTGCTAGGTTAAGTTCTGCCTCCCTTAAAATTTGCCCTGGCAGCCAGGATTCCCAGCGGCTGTAGGATTCTCCTTCATTCCCTGTCTTACATGGCGACAAAGTGGCCGCGCCCTTCCCCAGAGCCATCTGTGTGTTATTCTCTCATTACCTCTTTTCTCTTCTGTGCCATTATATGTTTCCTGCCCTCAGCCCTCTCTGTCCCTGGATCCATCCCATGAGCCCTGGATTCACCCTGCAGGTAATCCCTCTCTGAGCTCATTCCTCTTCCTGTGGAATGGGGTGGAAATTAGATGGCTTGGAGAGGAAAACCAGTTGTTATCCTCCTAGCCAGAGGCACCAAGCAATAAAAGAGGGGGTAGAGCCTGGTGCTTCCCCACATCAGATGAGTTCTGGAGTTCCCAGGGGATGGGAGAACTCCCCGAGGCAGGAGAATGAGGCATCTCTAGCAGGCCAGAATATTCCATGGAAATGTGAACTGGGGGCTTTGGCTTCTAGAGGGGAACGATCTCCAATCCAGCCCCAGGAGCGAGGGGATTGGCTGGCTCCGAGTGGTGCGGAGACATGGGCGGAGACATACCTCTCTAGGGCTGCCATCCTCTCACCCCACTGATGCTCACCTGGGGCCCTTGGTTTCTCTGTGAGCTGTGATGCCAAGAATTCACAGTGCCTGATGGGCGATATCTTCTCAATCTGGGGTGGCTCCAGGCTGATGTGCTCAAAGTTCTTCTTTGTGAGGTTGTAGGTGGGCCATTGGAAACTGGTAATCCCCTTCAGCAGGGGTTTCCTGTGAGGAAAATGAATATGCTCCACAGGGGTTAGTACCAGGTCTTGGCGGGGATGTGAATGTGATTTAGCTGGTGTCTGACATCCCAGACGCAAAGGTGCTTATGAGTCAATTTGAAAAGTTTGGCCCCTTTCCAAAATGGCTGCCATCCCCTGTTCTTCCCAACAAGAGCGAAGGCCCAGGCTGCCCTCAAGTAAGATGCCTGCTGCCTCCCGGTCTTCTGATATGGGGCGATGCTATAATTGTCTTTATTAACATGGCCACTGTCTTCTGTTGTCCTCCATGAGATGGAAGCCACAGGCAGCCCTGGGTTGTAGTGGCTGCCATTGGCTACGGGTCTTAGTATAGTACATTTATGGGCCACCTGCCCCCAGTCCTAGTGTCCTTGGATCCATCCCTTCATCCCCAGGAAAGACGGCCACTGTTTTCCATGGTTTGCAGTGCGACTGAAGGCAGACTTCCCCCCCCCCAGGAAGATGGGCATCTTTTGTGCTTATAGACATAGGAAGGGGCAGCATAGGGAACAGAGCAACGTGGGGTGGAGGTAGAGGAATAGGGAATGACAGCCTGATGTCAAGGAACATGGGGGCATAGATAGGAGGAGCTGACTTGGAAGGGAGTCTGAAACCATTTGCCTTCACTTCACTTAAAATGGCCTCTAACTTGTTTTTTCAACTAGGATAAAGTCACTTGCTGCCCCAACAAAAAATGGCCGCCATCTCCCACTGTTTTCAATTATATTGAAGCTGAAAGCTGCCTATAGTCAGCTGCCATTTGCCTACAGCTCTTGCATATGGCATCCAGGCTGTCCCTAGGAAAGATGGCCAACACTTGCTATTGTTCTTAAGGAGGCAGAAGTCACAGGCTGCCTTAAGGAAGATGGTTGCCTTTTCCTATGGCTTTGAAAGGGAGAGAAGCCCCTGTTGCCCTGAGCTAAAATGGCCTCCCTCATCCTGAAGGACCTAGCAAAGATGGTGGTTGCTGCCTGTGGAAACAGCAGCTCTATGACTCCTTTGGAGGCAAAGCAGGAGAACAGAAGCCACTATCCTGCCTGCTGCTGGGCTAATCTGCATACACAGCTCTCTGGCTTTTTACTGTACCACTGTCTACACTATACGGCAGGTTTTCTAATTTTCCTGGCTCTTGTCAGGTCCCTTTCCAATTTATGAACATCCTATAAATACACAGATGATCCTTTTTAAAAACTGGCACCATATTAGTTTTCATGCAATCTGCTGGAACAGCCACTGGGCCCCAAGACATACTGAAAATCAATGTTAACAGGCCAGTGAGTTCATCAGGCAGCTGTTTCAAAACCTGGGATGCAGATTATCTGGACATGATGATTTAAAAATGTCTGACTTTAGTAGCTTCCATGTAACATCCTGCAGAGATACTAGTGGAATGGAAAGAGTGATATCATACGATGAGACTATATCATTTGTTTTTTTTCCAAATACAGACTAGAATTATTTATTGAACACTTCTGCCTTCTCTGCATTCCTATATAACGCTGCCATTTCCATCTAGTAATGGATGAATCCCGTTGTGAGGATTCCTTTTGTTCTTATTATAATTAAGGAAATCTTCTTATTGTCCTAAACTCTACTGGCCATAGATTTCTCCTTGTGCCAATTTGCTTCCCTTATCAATTTTCTACAATTCCTAGTGTCTGATGTATATTAATTGTTACTAACTTCTCCTTTCTTCTGTGTGTGGTATATTATGTTTTTATTTTTGTACAGCTATCTTCCCTTCCATAATCTGGGAAGAAATGAATCCAAGATGGATGGTTAGAACCAGAACGGGGTATGTTTAAGAGATTCTTTTGGGGTTTTGCTTACTTTTTTTTGTACAAGGGAGCAGGTCTTTTTCTCTGCCCTGATGTATGCTAAAAAGTTACATTGTCGTGGTTAGCTCAGTAAGAGATGTGAGGAGACCACACCCCTGACTGCCATAGTGTGCTGTCTTAGCCCCCACTGTTGCTGTAGTTTTGTTGATGGAAAGGTGCTTTTGTTAATGTAGCACCTGTTTTTTGGGACGGTGACATTCTTCCACTGCTGGGACAACCCCTTTTTCTGGAGCAGGCTGTACCTACACCATAGGTGCTGTAGCCATACCCGTATAGTCTCCGTAGCACAGTCATTCCCTGAGTTTGTGGAAGGGCAGGGAAAGGGCAGGCAGAGATTGGAGAGCGTTGGCTACTAGCTGAAAACATTGTTTCCTTAAATAAAGATGGGTATGTTCATAGGATCGCTGACATCCTTATGAAGCAAGGAGCAAATTATTCCTAACCTGGAACCAAGGAGCTCAGGTTTTACCTCCCTGAAGTAAGCTCAGCTTGAAGTCAGGGGCTTCAACCACATCGATTATCTATAATTCAAAGGGACCCCTTCTTTGCCATGGGATTGAGCCAGGTTTTCCTGGATATTTTGATCATCTGGTGAAAGAGTTACAGCCACTCTCATGATTTGGCTCAGAGAGACAAGAGGATTGTGGGAGATTGTCTTACCCGGTACTGGCGAACGCAGCATTGTACAGCATCACCGTGTGGATCATCCCCAATTCAGCCTCTGTCAGTGTGTGGCTGGGTCCTCCCAGGTACGCCATAGTGCCGAATACATAGGGCACCTCAGAGCCGTGCGGCACTCCCGTCCATGCAGGTGAAGAGAAGATGCTGGGGCGCTGGGCGAAGTAGTAGGTGTACACGGGACTGCCAATCTCTGTCTCTCGCCTAATCACCTCAGCTAATGGGCAAACAATGCCGTAGTCACTGATAATTTGTTCCAAGGCCCATCGGTACCTCGCCTCCCCCTGATCTTTGCCGTCCTCACTGTACCGCTGCGCCACAGCCTGGACGGCCTCTTCTGATGCCTCTGGCACCATCAGCCTCACCACCTGCAGCAGCTCCTCCCAGCCGATGTTACTGATGTCCTGCAGGTTGATGTCAGGGGCACCATAGATTAGTATGTAGGACCCTTCATTGACAGTGAAGCCAGCTGCAATGGGCATAGGTGGGCCATGCATAGCCTCAAGGAGTCTTGGTGGGGTATCGGGGAGGAATTCCCCATCTGGTGTCGGCACAAAAGGCAGCCTCAGAAACCCCTTGCCGTGCAAGACGGAGAACTGGTGTTTGGGGAACTCCTCTGCTTCCTTCCCCTGCAGGCAGCCCACCAGGGCTTTGTCGCCATCGGAGCAGCCCAGAAGCCGGCCCAGCGTCCGCGCTCTCTCCTTGGCTTCCTCAAGCGAAACCCAAGTCCATGGTGTTGTTGGGGACCCGCTCTCCAGCACGGCGCGCGTGAAGAGGGACCGGCTGCCTGGGGAGAGGAGGTGGAAGCCGACGGACACAGCCCCAGTGTCCTGGCCAGAAAGCATCACACGGGATGGATCCGCACCAAATGCGGCTGCGTTTTCCTGCACCCAGCGCAGCGCCAGGCGCTGATCCCATAGGCCAGCATTCCCTGGGGCGGCTGGGGGCAGAGATAGGAAGCCCAGCGCCCCCAGCCGGTAGTTCATGGAGACCACAGTCATGTTCCCGGTGGAAGCTAAAAAGCGCCCGTCATAGAGGTCAAGGGAGGCTGCACCTGCGAAGTATGCCCCGCCATGGATCCACACGAAAATAGGGGTGGGTATGAAAGGCTGGGGATGGGGCACCCAGACATTGAGGAAGAGGCAGTCCTCGGACTGTGGCCCTTGAGGTGTGAATATTTTGGCATCAGGATAACCAGTCAGTGGAGTCTGCAGACAGGCGTTGCCGAAACTGGTGGCCTCCAGGACACGACTCCAGGGCTTGTGGGGAAGCGGCTTCTGGAAGCGCAAGGCCCCCACGGGTGGCTCGGCATAGGGGATGCCCAGGAAGGCCGTCACTGTGCCGGATCCAGCCTGGATGCGCTTGCCCCGGATGGGGCCACTGGTGGTTAGCACCACGGTGTTGTCATCCTTGGAGCCAGAGCTGGGGCTAGGCCAGGAGAGGAGGAGGAGGCAGAGGATTGTGGGGAGGAGTCCAAGCATCATGGCAGCTAGAAGAGAACCACTCCAGACGGTGTCACAGGAAATGGATATGGTGGCTTTTTCCCTGACAAGGTGCTGGCTCCATCCAGTCCCAGCCACCCAGCTCCCTAAATACATCTTATATCCCTGTTAGCACATATCACCCCCTGGTCTGTTCCACTCAGACTTCCACTCCTTGTCTAGTTCCCAGATGTGCATCAACCAGGAGCCCAGCTCTGGAAGGTCGGTGGGGTGTAGTGGAGTAGAGAAGGGGGGTCTAGGAGTATGGACTCCTGGGCTCTATCCTCATTTCTGAGAATGGGGTCTGTAGAAAAGGTATGGGGTGGGTAATTACCTAGAGTGATCCCAATTCCAGCTCTTCTTCTACTTCATTCACTCCCTTGACCCCTCTGTCCCTATCTCTCAGCCAGTGACACACACTCACCTGGTTTCTCTTTCTCCACTCACAGCTTTGTGGCTCTCACTTCCTCTCCGAGCTCAGCATGAAGAGGAACCAGGGAGGCTGGAGCAAACGGGATGCTCCAATGCGGAGAATAACTGCCAGGGAGCACCCACCCAGCTTATTTATTCCCAAATCTGTGTCATCATGGGACTCTGCACAAAGAAAGGGACAAGATCTGTGCCAGCTGGATGGGTCTGTTTGGTGGGAGCCAAGGGGTTTGCAAACAGCATGCCAGTTGAGTAAACAACGTGAGAGTTTTAGAGACAGATGGGGTATGATTATTCAATTGCAGCCACCTCTGGAGTGGGACAGAGGGGTACCCGGAACTGCATGTGGAATCCTGTGTCCAAAGAAAACAAGTGGATTTGTAATGTGAAAACCAGCACTTGCTCCAGCTTAGCACCAGGCTGGGATATTTGGGTCAGCCCCAAATCCAAGGGGAGAGTGCCCCCTCGAGAGCCCCTGCCCTGATTTCTGCAGCACAGCGCCCCCACCACCATTCTAGGGTACTAGGGTGAGCACTGACTATGAGGGGAGAGCGCCTCCTACTGAATCCTTCTCCCTGACACCCAGTGCTTCCTACATCAGGCTGCGACATTTGGGTCTGCATTGACTGCTAGGGGAGAGCACCCCCTGTACAGCGTGTTCCCATGCCTTCTGCACCGAACCCCTTAGTGTAATATTGGGGTATTGGGATCAGCACCAACGATCAGGGGACAGCTCCTGTATCCTGCTTTCCCTAGCATCCTCAGGCTTTCCCTGGCCTCCTGTTGAAATCCTGCCCATGCTGCCACCCTCTTAACTCGTGAGAGCTGCTGCAGGTCAGATCCTGGTTCTGATAATGTGTGGTTGGGTCATGATCATTACTGATGGCTGTGGGAATGTTTGTTCCTCCCGGAGGGGAGTGGAGGAGAGTCTGAAATTGCCTAAGGTCCCTGTGCTGCTTCTCATAGTCACTTGAAAATAAGGGTTTTGTTGTTTCTAGTTCCCACCATTGGTCATAAGCTGGTCACCGTTCAGCTAAGATGGGCATGTCCCAGCAGAATGCTGAGTGCATATGACTTTGGCTTGGCAGAACTCAATATTTATTGCTTTATAATTTTGCCAGAAAATATCAATGTCTATTTTTAAGCGTTTTTCCCCAATTTTTTAAAATTTAAACTTTTGGGAAATTGTGGGGAAGGATCAGACAATTAGATAACGACGTCTCGAACTTGAAAAGATGAAGTTTTATAAACGGTTACGACACAAATTGTCAATACCACAGCTGAAATCATGCAAAGTTAATAGCTTTCAATGAAATTCTAGTACGTTTTGAAGCAACATTTTCCTTACTTTTCCCCTCTGGAAATGTCAATGATTCCGATGGAAACGTTTTTTCTATCAGACTGTGTATGCAGTGAAATTGATATTTAGTGACCTTTACTTCTGTCTTTTAATTCTTCCAAGACTAATAGAACTGGAAGAGATTACGGAAGGGTATCTGGGGTAACAACATGGGAGGGAAATTTCTGCGGTGTGGTACTGAAGGGAACCGGCAGAGCTGTGTGTGGGGAGGGGCGAGCACAGAGATGGGTTAGGAGGGTGCAGTGTGTTGAGATTAGGGGCACAGGGCTGGGATACGAAGGTGGTGGTGCAGGTTGGGTTTGACGTGGTGTGAAGATGTGTATGCGTTGGGGGGGGGGAAGGTCAGGGACAGCAAGCTGCTGTGTGTCAGGAGTGAGTTGGTGTCAGCTGAGTTTTTCCCTGTGGCTAGTTTCATTTATCTCCATCCTGTTTATTCTCCTGTTGATCCAAACAAACTGCAAGGCCGTTTCCTTGTTGACTTTGGAAAAACCAGAACATGGCGGAGTGGCATTTTAACCAATAAAAATGGGGCAAAGACCAGCTGGTTTTACTGATAGAGACACTGAAGAACAATAGTTTAGTAAAGAGATCAGACTTATACCACACTGTCATTAACTTGTTCTGGGCCAGTGCCATTTTTATTCTAAAAAGA
>VOCS01061111.1:0-31237 GCA_007922155.1 Mesoclemmys tuberculata | reverse complement strand
GCCAGCATGAGGCTAGGGAATGCACTGAGGCAGGCCAGATGCAAGCAAGGAAAAAGAAAAGGGTAGATTCTCTGGCACCGGAAGAGACACCGGCACATAGGAGGGCAGGCGAGGGAAATGGGGGACAATTACCTAATAGTAAAATCCTTAGATAAGGACCTAAGGCTAGGGGATCTCAACCCCCTGAGAATGGCAGAGTGGATCACAAAAAGTGCTGGAGCTATAGCAAGAGTCAGACACTGTCTGCTGGAGACCCATGAGTGGCGTGTCAAAAGCAAAGAGCAAGTAGAGAAACTCCTTAAGACGAGTGACAGATAAAACAAAAATAGGCTGCCAGCTACCCCAATTCCTCACAGAAACAAGGGTTGTGTGGGGGGGTTACATGAAATGCCAGGGAATAAAGAAGGAATGGGTGGGGATAGTCATTAACTAGTGAGGTTAATTAGCAGAAGAGGTAATAGTAAGTGCTCCGCACCTGTGCTGGCTACGTTAAGGGAGGGATGTGATCAGTCTAGGGTAGCTAGTATCTGGATCAAGTCTTATATTCCTTTTTCTGTGACACGCTAGAGCTGCCGAAGATTTGGCTGTGCAGCAAATAATGCCAAAGGAAAAATACAGCGCAGTAAGCGCAGAGGTGGCCATTCATGCGTTGTTTGAGAGGAAGGGACAAAACAAAGCTGTCGCAACCGTGGAGGAAAGCGCAGCTCAGCATAGGGAGAGTGTAAGGAGGCAAAGTGAGCGAGAGAAATACACCCCCCCCCAGTTACTAACAACATCTCCAGTGCAGGAGCTGTTAGGAGATGCCTTTCTCCCCATCAGGTTCTCTTGGATATTAGCCTGCAACAAATGAATGGGGAGGTAACGAGTGATGTTGGGATGAAAGAAACAGATAACAATGAACAGATGAAATAATAGAAAGAGATTCAGTGCATCAATGATAAAAATAATAACAGAAAAAGAGAATTATAATTAAAGCTGCTGAAAAGTACCTACAGGATAGCAACCTGTCAGTGGAACAACTTCATACCTTCCGAAGTGAAGGAAATAGGACAGTTGAAGAACAGCAGTGACTATTTTCAGCTGGAATACCCACAGCTCAACAGCACGTGGGCAGGAATTAAAGATAGAGATTTATGTGAAAACAAAGCCGAATATAACATACATGGAGACTTGACTGCCAGAAACACTAGACTCTAAACTTCCCAGCATATGCTCTATATAGACATGATAGAGAAACAGGAAAGGGTGGCCGTGCCTGCGCCTTCACTAAGGAGGACCTGAACTATCTTGACGCATAGATTAAAAAGCTAAATAGCAAGTATAATTCTACTGAGATACCAATACACAACAATTCTGCATCGCTAAGGCTTTATAATGGGCATAATCCATGTATGTAGAAGCTGTGGATCTAAAAGAATTAACTGTAGATGGCACATGCCCATTCATTATCTGTGCTAAGCTGAGAAATCTCAACAGATTGGGGGGAAGTAAGAAAAAAAAAGAAAAGGGTCAAAAGCAAATCTTTGAAGAGAATAGTTTAGCAATATTAAATGATGGCGCTCCTACTGGCTTCAAAACGGCTGATGGAAGTGTCTCATGTCTGGGTCTGGGACTCGCTTCTAGCATCATACACAGCTGGGAAATTGACAAAGGGGAGGGAATGGGTTATGACCACTTCCTGAGATTAACAACAGATCAGGGAGAAGGAGACACTGAAGATAAGGATAATAGCTGCAGTTGGAATCTTAAAATAAACAAAAGCAAACAGTTGAAATCTTTGGAAACAGAAGTGTGGAATAAGTGAATGAGCAATGTCTCAATGCAAATATTGGGGACTTGTATAGTTATATTCATAAGGGAATCCTAAAGACAGCCAGCCTAGCTATTCTAGATACCAACGCTGCCGAAAGATAGGAAAAGTGTAGTGTGGTGGGTGGAATAAAGAATGTGAAATGGTAACTAGGGAAAGGAAGAAGGATTTTTTGTCTTCTATGCCTTAGATAGAGAACTTCATGAAATGTAAAGTAAGCTAGTTTCACAAAGAGCTAGAAAAAAGGCAAAAAGAAAAAGCCGGAGAATATAGCACAGGGAAGCTTCTCCTGCTGTAATACACTGGGATCCCGCCTCTGGGCAGCAGCTGGGCTGGGACTAGGGTTCAAGGCTGGACTGTGTAACTGTGGGTGCAGCAGGTGGCCCCTGTCCCATCCCCTCACTGGCTGAGGGAAGGGGAAGCCTGGTGGCCGGCGGAGTTTCTTTCCACACCCCTGGGCCAAGTATCTCCCCACCTTCCAGGGGCACGAGCGATTGCATGCAGCCAAGTTGGAGGCGGTGGGTGCTTCTCCCTCCTCCCACTCCCCTCTGTGTCTGGGCTCTGGAGAAGAGGTGGAGATAGGAGGAAGATGACGAGCCAATGCAATTAGTCTAACGAGGGATGGGTGGTGGCAGTGGCAACTTTACCCCCGTACTGACACATGTCCACTCAATCTTGCCCTCGCCAGCCCCAAGGGGGAAGCCGAGGATTCCTTCTCAAGTCCAGGGAAGCATAGAGTGCATGATTTTTTTTTAACTGGGTGCTTAACAAATACTGATCTTATGGTTATGAATTTTAGCGATGTCTTTCTCAGAATGTGGCTGTGAAAGTCGCTAGGTTTGTCGCTGGTCGCTTTGATTACTTTTGTCACCAGGTAAATAAAAAAAAAAAATAGTCCAAACTAGCTACAAAGTCACCAAGTTGGCAAGGTGCCTTGATCGACCTTTGGAAGAGGGGCTTCCCTTCGATTGACCAAGTGTAAAAGCGCCCTATGATTTGCATTGGGTGTTCTCACTTTTCAGTATGGTCCCACTCCAGCCTTTCTCCGGCTTGGTTCATTTTGTGTCTCTAAAACTTTGTCACAAACAGCGCCCAGTGGGACTTACACGAGGTGACTTGCATACTTGCATCTTTTTTTTTAATTTTTAACTATCCCATGTGGAAAATATTTGAGATCACGATTAAACAACAGCTGACGCTTATGTGAGTTGCCTACCCAAGGTGATGGGGCATTGTAATATACTTGCACCTCCCCTTTATTAGTATTCAATAGATGTTGCCGCCTCGTAGACCTTTCTGAAAATAGAGACGCATATTTCAGCCTTTCAGTACGCTGCCATTTTACAGTGTAGCTTTCCCATTATTGTATTGGCTATGGAAATCTATTGGCCACTAGTCAGTATTTATGACCCCCCCACGGCCTCTACTCTGATTATATCTAGTGTCGATTTCCCAGCATGAAAACCTGCTTCTCTGCTCACCTGTAGTGGATTTCTTGTTTTCATATAGCTGCCTCTTTCCCAGTCCTGGCTCTTATGTTACCGAGTGGCTATTATTTAGAAGAGCCCATTTCTCACTACTTAACACCCGCTACTCTCCTCAGGTCATTACATAGCATAGTACAGTGGTTCTCAACCAGGGGTATGTGTCTCTGGGGGTACATCAACTCCTCTATATATTTGCTTAGTTCAGTGTTTCTCAACCATCACGAGACACGTTATTTGGGTGGGGTCACAAGTGCAGGGCCATCATTAGGGGATGGCAACAGGGCAATTGCCTGGGACCCTACCCCACAGGGGCCCTGCGAAGCTAAATTACATGCTTCAAACCCAGGTGGCGGGGCTCAGGCTTTACCTTAAGGAGGGCTTTGATTTTAGGTACGCTGGAATGTAAGAACTATATTTATATCCCAATTGATTTATTCTATAACTCTATGGTAACAAAGAGAAAGTGAGAAAGTTCAGCAGGAATGTGCTGTTAAAAATAGAGAAATCTATGTCTGAATTTGTAAGCAAGTTGTTTTAAATGAGGTGAAACTTGGGGCATGCAAGAAGTCAGTCTCCTGAAAGGGGCACAGTAGTCTGGAAAGGCGGAGAGCGGCTGGCATAGAAGTCCTTTTCCCTTCAGTGCTCTGTCCTCCAATCACCCAGGCAACTTTGAAAAACTCAGGTTAAGTTATTATCTCGGAGTCTCTGCATGGTTCTGTGAAAGCCACATGTATGGATGACTTTGCTCAAGGCTGCCTTAACCTCTCTGTTCCTCAGGCTGTAGATGAGGGGGTTCACCAGGGGAGTCAGGACCGTGTAGCAGAGAGAGAAGACTTTGTTCAGGTCTGGAAGTGACTCACGTTTTGGTAGCAGGTAGACGATCATTATGGTGCCATAGAAAACTGTCACCACGATGAGGTGGGAGGAGCAGGTGGAAAAGGCCTTTTGTCTCCCCGTGGTGGAAGAGATTGTGAGGATGGTGGTGATGATACACACGTAGGATGTCAGGGTTAGCAGGAATGGAGGCAGGGTGAATACACAGGCTAGGATGAAATCCAGCAATATGACCCGGTGTGTGTCACTACAGGACAGTTCCATCAGTGGGATGGTGTCACAATAGAAATGGTCCATTTCTTTTGGCCCACAGAATATTAACTGTGATAGGAATATGACTAAGATGGCAGAAGCCAAACAGCCATTTAGCCAGGACCCAGCAGCCAACTGGAGGCGAAACCTGGGATTCATAAGAGTTGAGTAATGCAGGGGTTTACATATCGCTAAATACCGATCGTAAGACATCGCTGCTAGCAGATAGCATTCGGTAGCTGACAGAAAACCAAAGAAGTACAGTTGTGTGAAGCAGCCACTGACTGAGATGGATCTGTCCCCGGTCAGGAGACTGGCCAGCATCCTGGGGAGGGTGGTGGAGATGTAGCAGGTCTCTAAGCAGGACAGGTTCCCCAGGAGGAAGTACATGGGGGTGTGAAGGTGCCGATCAGTCACAAAAAGCACCACAATGAGGGCGTTTCCGGCCATGGTTGTGATGTAGATCAATAGGAATAGCAGGAAGAGAAGAATTTGCAGGTCAGGGAGATCCCCAAATGCCAGGAGGGTGAATTCTGTGATGGCCGTTTGGTTTCTCCAGTCTGTCTGCCATGGGCTGAGTCTAGAAACAAGAAAAGGAACTGTGCGATTGAATCAGAAGAACATAGGGTTAAGTTACCCAAGTCTCATGAATTAATTCCTTAAATGCTCAGAAACTCCCCTTCCTCTCCTGACCACAGCCTTTAATTTTAAGGCACAGTGTAGACTTCAGAGCAATGACTTCAGAACTGTGTCACAGACTCATACAAGAGGTATCTAGTCTAAGCCCCTGCGCAAAGAAGGACCCACCCCAAGTAAATCACCGCAGCCAGGGCTTTGTCAAGCTGGGCTTTAAATACTTCTGAGGATGCAGATCCCACCACCTCCCTAGGTAACCCATTCCAGTGCTTCAGCTCCCAGTGAAAACGTTTTTCCTAATATCCAACCTAGACCTGCTCCACTGCAACTTGAGACCACTGCTCCAGTCTGAGGACAGAACATCGATGCCCATGCAGACCACCCTCTGCCAGATCAGAGCAATAACTCCTGTAACAACTGTCCATTTCTCTGGTAGCCGAGTACTGATATGACCGATCAGGGCATATTTTTATCTACTATCCTAACCCATCTAGTTACCCAGAGCAACTTAACACTGATGCTCACATGCTGCCGGTGGCAATGGCAGAATCATGCCATATTTCAAAACCAGTAAAGACATAAACTGAAATCTTGCACTGACATTTCCAGTGCAGTCTCATGTCCTTAGGTACCTGTCCTCTGTTAGAATAATGGACCTTAAACTAACCAGAGAACCTGGGATAGTCAGCAGTCAAGTGCCCTGTATGAAAAAGAACAACTTTTACCCCTTACAGGAGATGCATTTATTCCACAGGTTATGAAGCGGAGTAAATCCTCCCTTAGTTCATGGGGTGGTGATGGTCATGTGCTGAAGGACTGGTAGAGCCTGTTCTGTTTCCCGACATTCCCTGTGTAGCAGTAATAAAATACAGCTCTTTGGATGGTGGATCTTAAGAAGGGGCCTACCTAGGCTGACGTGCAGTCCAAACCGGGGAATGTCTCTCCCCACTCTTAACGACTGTGGGATGATAATACACAATCAAGTCATGGGCGGAAAATACGCTGTCCATGAACTTGGAGTCTAGAAAGAAGGTGGTATGTGTGATGCAAGCTAGCAAGACTCTATCTGCACTTGCCACGCGATTGGGGGAAGACACCGAGTCAGACCCACAGCTGGGGGCTCTGTTTGTGTGTCAGGGGCAGATCCCCAACTGAGAACCTGTCCCAAGACCTGTATGTCAATCTCCATTTCCATTAAATGGTGCTATGTACACCGACTGGCTCTGCTGCGGGAAGGTGAGGCTAGAACTGTTAACATTCACCTGTAGAAGAGCTCGGAGTAGCTCAAAAGCTTCTTGTTCACCCACAGCTGTTGGTCCAATACAAGATATTACCTCACCCGCTTCATCCGCCTACTCCTCCAAAAGCACATTTATACCCCTGTGTGAAAGGTGGCAGAGAAACATTGTCAGGGTGTCGGTGCTCACCTGTCATTCCAGGGCAGCCCCAGCTTGAAAAGATGAGCTCCTACTTCTCTGGGTTCGGTGCCAAGACCCAGGACCCGCAGCTGAGGTTCTTCTGTCTCCTCTTCCTGCAGAAACTGGGTTTTCTTAGTGCAGAGACCTGCAGTGCCCTGAAGAGACGAGCAGATGCATTGATCTACCTTTGGAAAGGGACTGGCCTTCAATTTGTGTAAATTCTGCCTCTGTACTAGTGTTCGGTCTTCACGCTTCTTAATATAGATCCACTGCAGCCTTTCTCCCATTAAACTAATTTTGTGTCTCCAAAGCTTTGTGGCTAACAATGCCCAGTGGGACTTGTGCAATGGGACTTGTGTAATTGGATCATTAGACTTAAAAAAGACACAAAATGGAAAAATATACGGGATCATGTTTAAACCCCACTTTACATTTTTGAGCGATGCCTGTCCAAGATGAAGGCCTGTTATAATGTACTTATGCTACCCCTTGTTTAATATTCAATAGATCCTGCACATAGTGGGTATTTCTGAAAATAGCTACCAGTTTCTCATCCTTTTAATGTGCTTCCGCCCGTGGGCATCTTCCAGTCTAGCTTTCCTCTTACTGCATTGGCTACTGAAATCTCTTGTTCACAGATCAGTATTTCTGACCCCTGCACTGGTTTCTCTGCTCTGCTGCAATATAGTGTTGATTTAGTAGAATCATAGAAGATTAGGGATGGAAGTGACCTGAGAAGGTCACCTAGACCCCCCTGCTCAAAGCAGGACCAACCTCAACTAAATAATCCCAGCCACTGTTTTGTGAGGTCGGGTCTTAAAAACCTCTAAAGATGGAGATTCCACCACCTCCCCAGGTAACCCATTCCAGTGCTTCACCACCCTCCTAGTGAATAAGCTTCTCCGAGTATCCAGCCTCGACCTTCCCCACTGGAACTTGAGACCTTTGTTTTTTGTTCTGTCACCTACTACCACCGAGAACAACCTCGCTCCATCCTCACTGTAACTGCCCTTCAGGTAGTTAAAAGCTGCTATCAAATCCCCCTCACTCTTCTCTTCTGCAGATTAATTAAGCCTAGTTCCCTCAATCTCTCCTTATAAATAGGATGGTCGAGCCCAGTAGTGATTTTCTTTGTCCTCTGCTGGACTCTCTCCAATGTGTGCACTTCCTATCTATAGTGGGGAGGCCCAAAACTGGAGACAGTACCCCAAATGTGGTCTCTCCATTGCCGAATAGAGGGGAATAATCACACCCCTCCCTCTGCTGGCAATGCTCCATCTAATGCAGAGTTGGAGCCCTACAGTTCTCACCTGTGCCCAGCTCCTCTGACTCCATCCAGGCCCTGATGTGTTCACATGATGGAGCCAGCATGGCCATGGTTGGCACCACAGCAGTCCTGCCCGTTGGTAGGCAGTAGTGTCGTCTTCTCGCCATAGGTTACCTGAGACACTGAGGAGAGGGCTCTGGGTGTAGCAGAGCTGTCCAAGGTACCAAGGGCTGGCTGAGAACTAGCCCTTGTTAGTCACTTCTGGGGACCCTTTCTGTAACAGGTCCCCTCCCTTTCTACTGCTGGGTGCAGCTGTTGGGAGAAGAGCAGTTTCTGCCCTGCAAGACCACATGCGGGGTCCCTCCTTAGAGACCGTGTGACAGGCTCGGCAACAGTTCTCCATGCGCCCTGGCCAGCCTCCAGATAGCTGTGCACAGTCTCAGTGCCCCTGAGTTGTGAGCCAACTCATTGTTTTCTCAACCTCCCTGCTTCCAGGGGCACAGTGAACATGGTGCTGGTGTTTGCTGGAGCTGGTCCCAGCTGGGTTTAGCCCATGTAAGAACCGTAGAGTTTTTCCTGGGGAAGGGTCCAGAGGTCACTACTGGGGCCTGGCTCTTGGCCAATGGCCTGTGTGTGCGCAAGTGAGGTGGCTGGTTTGCAGATGGTTATAAACTCATCGACTTAAAGGTCAGGAGTGACTGTCGTGATCATCTAGTCTGACCTCCTGCATGCTGCAGGCCATAAAACCTCCCCCACCCACCCCCGTCCCAGTCCTCTCCTCTCTGGCTGAGTTACTGATGCTCTCAAATTATGGCTTAAAGTCATCGGGTTACAGAGAATCCTCCCTTTGTACTACTTGAAAACTGGAAGTGACCCGTGCTGTGGAGGAAGGCAGAAAGCTCTGGAGTCTTTGTCAATCCTAACAGGGGGAAATTCCTTCTCGACCCCAAAACTGGCAATCAGTTAGAAGCAGAGCATGTGGGTGTGAGATTCTGTACCCCATGTACGCCTTTGTCGTGTGATTGTGTATCATTCCTGTTTACTCTTCCAGTGTAACTTTATATTGTTAAATGCAAAATATGTCATGTGAGGTGTTTTTGGAATGCACATGACACACTGAACATTATTGTTATGGCAGTATGTTTTCTACAATGTAACGTGTGTGGCTGAGCCTCTGCTATGTAATATCCCCAAATGGGTGTCTCATATTGTTTGGATATGTAGGTCCAGGAGAACACTAAAAGCAGGGAGGTGATTCACGCTTCACTAAGGCATGCGTAAAACAACCCAGCTCGTCCTGGAACAATGTACTGACCTGAGCATCTGGTAAGTTCATGCTCTTTGTCTCAACGGGAGAACACCATACTGGACATGGCCGATCACCTGACCCCCGTGGGTGGCGAGTGGCATCAATGTAAAGGCAGAGTGTTTTGGTCTCGTGAGTGCTGTCTTGCAATACATCTACAAGGCAACATCAAGACTGCCTATGGGGAGTTGGGATTGGGGGGAACATAGATGTGGGCCTACCACCCAGCCTCTGGTGAGAACCATCTAAGACTGTAAGGCAACTGAAAGTGGTAAGCTTAGTTTAGAAGGCTATTCGCTTTTATTTCTTCCATATCTAGTCTGATTTATATTGCTCTGGCTTATAACCACTTAAAAGCTTTCTGTACTTAATACATGTGTGTGTTTGTTTTATCTAAAGCGGTGCATGTGGTTTGAGTGTGAGTTTGGAGATTTCGTTCAGAGGGACAGAGCTTGTGCATATCAATTTCTTTGATAAATTGACTAACCAATGATCTTGCAGAGTCTAGTGAACTCTGGAAAACGGCAGTTCCTAGGGTTGTATCTGGGACTAGAGATATTGGCTGTGGGTCACGCTATTGCATAATCCTGTGAGTGGCCGGCCAGAAGCACTCACTCGCTAACGTAAGAGACGCTGGCTTGCAGGAGTCTGTCCATGGGCTGACCCAGAAGTGGGGTGTTCACATGGCGAAGCAAGTGTTTGTCAGCTTCTAGAGTGAGGGATTGGAGTGACACACCTATACAGCAGTCCAGATTGCAGAGGGAAATGTCGCAGTGGACAAGATCCACGAGCCAGACACCTGGGAAAAAATTCTCTGTAGTAACTCAGAGAATCTCCCAATCTAGTTCCCCAACAGCAGCCTTTGGAGATATTTACCGCTAGCAGTTATAGGCCACCTAGATGATATAAGCCTTTGATGATAACAAGCACGTTTTCAGAGGTGGCAGATTTTCCAGGCTTATGTCCCCATATATCCTGCCCCAGCAGTTAGTATTTTCATTGCGGAAACATTTATTTCAATCAAAAATGGCTTTTCAGTGGACATAAAATCTGGTTACAATTGTGTCTCCCCTCTGCTGGTGGCTAGCTGAAGACGCCCTGGTGGGAACATTGTTATGGCCACCTCCATCCCTCTTCCTTCGCTTGGGTGGACGATGCTGACTTGAGCTCCTCCTGGATTTTCCGCTGTGTCTTCAGAGGCATAAGAAATTGCAGCAATAAACATGCTGTCACCTCTTGTGTTTTATTTTAATTAGACTGCTTGATTACAAGACTTTATTATCTAACATAGAGAAACAATGAACAGAAGATATACACAGGGATTTACGGGGTTTGTTAGTTGATTTTATGCCTTACATAGGGACAGCACTGTGCATGTTCCGATGCTGTGCACCTACCCCCCCCACCGGGTGAAAATTTAGCCAACACCAAGGAGAAATATACTATGATACTGTGTGTATCAGTGCTATTAATGAGAGAGTGCCAGAGCTGTCCTCAGCCACACTTTCCTGGGCGGTGTTTTACATGGGCACAGCATGGGACTGTAATCATCCTCAGTATCTTTCGGCAGATTATCTACATATTTTTCACATTAGACCTGAGATTTCCAATGGCAGTTTCCAACTTCATTTGAATGGGGGCTGTTTGAGTAAATCACTAGGCAGCTTTGACACCAGGCAATTTAAGTTCATATCTAGGAGTCTCTGCATGGTTCTGTGAAAGCCACATTTACGGACAACTTTGCTCAATGCTGCCTTGACCTCCCTGTTTCTCAGGCTGTAGGTGAGGGGGTTTACCAGGGGAGTCAGGACTGTGTAGCAGAGAGAGAACACTTTGTTTAGCTCACGCAGTGACTCAACTTTCGGTAGCAGGTAGACGATCATTATGGTTCCATAGAAAACTGTCACCACGATGAGGTGGGAGGAGCAGGTGGAAAAGGCCTTTTGTCTCCCAGTGGTGGAAGGGATTCTCAGGATGGTGGCGATGATAGACGCGTAGGATATCAGGGTTAGCAGGAATGGTGGCAGGGTGAATACACAGGCTAGGATTAAATCCAGCAATATGACCCGGTGTGTGTCACTGCAGGACAGTTCCATGAATGGGATGGCATCACAATAGAAATGGTCCATTTCATTTGGCCCACAGAATATTAACTGTGATAGGAATAAGACTACGATGGCAGAAGCCAAACAACCATTTAACCAGGACCCAGCAGCCAACTGGAGGCAAAACCTGGGATTCATAAGAGTTGAATAGCGCAGTGGTTTACATATCGCTAAATAGCGATCGTAAGACATCGCTGCTAGCAGATAGCATTCAGTAGCTACCAGAAAACCAAAGAAGTACAGTTGTGTGAAGCAGCCATTGACTGAGATAGTTCTATCCCCAGTCAGGAGACTGGCCAGCATCCTGGGTAGGATGGTGGAGGTGTAGCAGGTCTCCAAGCAAGACAGGTTCCCCAGGAAGAAGTACATGGGGGTGTGAAGGTGTCGATCAGTCACAACAAGCACCACGATGAGGGTGTTCCCGGCCACGGTTGCCATGTAGATCAATAGGAACACCAGGAAGAGAAGAATTTGCAGGTCATTTAGGTTACTGAATCCCAGGAGGATGAATTCTGTGATGGCCGTTTGGTTTCTCCAGAGTGTTTCTGCCATTGGCTGAGTCCAGGAACAAGGAAAGGAACTGTGTGATTGAATAGGAAAAATGTAGAGTTAAAAGTTAATCAAGTCTTGTGAGTTATTTCCAAAAATGTGCAAACTCCCCTTCCTCTCCCTACGACAGACGGAATTTTAAAGCTAAAAATGCTGACGTAAGAGTAAATTGCCAGGAGGTTCAATGTGAGAACAGATAATTTATACCCATGCAGATCACTCTCTGCTGCATCAGATCAATAACTACAGTAACAACCGTCCCTTTTTCCGGGAGCAGAGGTCTAAAAAGGCAGATCAGAGCATTTCTTTATCTATTGTATCCCATCTGGTGACATACAGGAGCTTAACAATGATATTAAATGCTGTATTTCGCTTCTGGCAATGGCCAGAATCATGCCATTGCTCAGGATGCGAAATCAATAAATACCTCAAGAGAAATCTTGCACTGAGATTTCCAGTGCAGTCTAGGGTCCTTAGGCACCTATATCCAGTTACAATACCAGTAGAACCTCAGTTACGAACTGTTGGGTTTCCCCGTTGCAATTATTCACAAGACACCATGGTGGCTGAAAGCAGGGTTCTTACCTTATTGTGCTGCAAGCACCTTCTCTTATAGTTTATTCCATCATCTCATTACGCATGCATTTCTTACAGCAGTAAACAAGTCTCACAGCAGTGAGAGCTTTCTCACACACCCCAATCTGATCGGCTAGGACTAGCTAAGAAGCACGGGGGGAGGCCGTAATCAGAAATACACTTCGCAGTTCCCATAAACACTCCATGCTTCGCTGTTCCCAGAACAGCACCTGCAAGGTCATCTGGAAGCCAGCCAAGACCAGGGTGTGCCCAGCAGTCAGCGTCTGGCCCCAAACAATCCCACAACGAACATTGCAGGAATGAGGTTGATCATAACTCTGAAATATTCGTAACTCTGAACAACACCTTCTCTTTGCTCTTTCAAAAGTTTACAGCTGAACCTTGACTTCATGTAGTTTTGGAACTTGACTAAGAAAAAGACAAATGCAGCTTTTAACAATCTGACTGAGAATGAGAAAAGCACAGAAAGTTTGCTGACCCTGTCACAGCGTTCCTTTTAAGTTTTACGTTTAACACAGTACCATGCTGTGTTTGCTTTTGCTCTCTCTCTCTCGGCTGCTGCCTGATTGCATGCTGCGGGTCTAAATGAGGTGTGAGGCTAACCGGGCAGTTCCTAACTCCGGTGTTGGTAACTCTGAGATTCTACTATAATGGAAAACAATCTCACTATAGATCTTGGTGTGGTCAGCATTTCAGTGGTGGTAGGAAAAGGAACAATTTTCACACCTTGCATGAGATGCATTTATTCCATAAGTTATGAAGTGGAGTAAATTCTCCCTTAGTTCATGGGGTGATGATGGAGACGTGCTGAATGACTGGTAACACCTATTCTGTTTCCCCATATTCACTTTGTAGCATAGAATTCTTTGGATGGTGGATCGTTAGAAGGGGCAGAACCAGGTTGACGTGCATCCCTAACCAGGGAGTGTCACTGCCCACTCCATAACAGCTGTGGGATGATAATACAGGAAGAAGACACTGGATGGTAAATCATGCTGTCCCTGAATTCAGAGTCTAGAACGAATGCAGCGTGTGTGATCTGGGCTAGTAAGATTCTATCTCCACTTGCCACCCAGTTGGGACATTCTGAGCCAGACCCTCAGTTTGTATAAATCAAGATAGCTCCCTTTGTGTGTTGGGGGGCAGATCCCCAACTGAGGACCTGTATGTCAATCTCCATCACTGTTAAACAGTGCTATGGACCCCGACGGGCACTGATGGGGAATGGTGCAGTTCATACTTTTAACATTCGCCTGAAGAAGAGCTCTAAGTAGCTCAAAAGTTTCTCTCGTTCACCCACACACATTGGTCCAATAAAAGATATGACCTCACCCATCTCATCCCTCCACTCCTCCCAGAGCACATTCACACCCTGTGTGGAAGGTGGGAGAGAAACGCCGTCAGGGAGTCGGTGCTCACCTGTCACCCCAGGGCAGCCCCAGCTTGAAGCAACGAGCTCCTACCTCTCCGGGTTAGATGCCAGGACCCAGGATACGCAGCTGAAGTTCTTGTGTCTCCTCTTCCTTCAGAAGCTGGGTTTTCTCAGTGAGAGACCGGCGGTGCCCTGAAGAGATGAGCACATGCAGTGATCTGCCTTTGGAAAAGGGGCTGCCCTTCGATCTGTGCAACAGCTGTCTCTGTATCAGTGTTTGGTCCTCACGCATTTTACTATGGTTCCACTTCAGCCTTTCTCCCCTTTGGTTAGTTTCGTGTCTCTGAAGCTTTGTGGCTAACAACGCCCAGTGGGACTCGTGCAATGGGACTTGTGTAAATGTCTCTTGTTTTTAGTCTAATGATCTGACGTGAAAAGTATTTGAGATCATGATCAAACACCAGCTCAGTTTTGGAGCGATGCCTGTCCAAGCTGATGGCCTGTTATAATACAGTTGTACGATCCCTTGATTAATATTCAACAGATGCTTCTACCTAATGGACATTACTAATAAATAGCTGCCCATAGCTCATCCTTTCAATCTGCTTCCACCCTTGGTCGTTTTATGGTCTAGCTTTCCCATCACTGCATTGGCTTCCGAAATCTGTTGATCACTGCTCAGTGTTTCTGCCTCCCCTCCACCCATTTCCTTGATCTTACTGCCGTCTTGTATCAATTTCTCAGCCCAAGAGCCTTTTCTGCTCCCCTCCAGTGGATTTTTTTTGCTATTGCTGCCTCTTTCCTGTTCTAGACTTCTGTGACACATGTTTAACAGCTTGTTTCTCCCTCCTTAATGTCTGCGACTGTACACAGAATTCATTGCGTAGTATATATGTGCTCTGCTCTCCACTGCTCTGTGCTCAAAAGTTACACACCATTACACAGCTTCACCCTCCCTTTCAATTCCCTCTTTGGGTCGTTTGACAACATAACGTCTCCTTTCTAGCCTTTCCAATTTGGCGGCTATCCCCCATCCCGTTCCTTGACCCTTTCGTGGCCGTAGACGGGATAATCACATCTTTCCTCTCTTCCTACCCTACTGCTGTTCTAGATTATAGCCACTGGGAATGAAATCGTGCTACGGATTGATGGCTACATGAGTGCTTGCAACAGGCCAAGGAAGGCCACCAAAAGACCCTATGGTGAGAGAAGCACAGTGGGTCTCCAGGCTGAGATTCTCAGAGGCATCTGAGGGAGTTAGGCTCCAGAATCTCTTTAAAATGAGAGAGAGAGACGCCTAAGTTCATGGTGATCCTTGAGAAATCATTCCCAAAGAGCCTTACACTTCTCAAGGGTGCGCAGCATCCTTGCCGCTGCTCGAGTCCTGCCATTCTTCCAGAGATGCAGCCAGTATAACCATAGTATATATCATGGGAGTTTTGCCTGTTGGTAGCTGCTTCCTCTGGCCATTGGTTGCCACAGGCCCTGAGGCGAGGGCCCTGCATGCAGCCGAGCTGTGTAGGGCACCTGGGGCTGACTAGACGCTGTGTCCTGAGAACTAGCCTTCCCTGGATGTGCCCTTGTTGCAGCTGGTTTTGGGGACACTCGTTGTGATGGGGGTGCTAAATGTACTTAGGAAGGTCAAAAAAGAATCCGAAGAACAGCTAGCCAAAGATTCAAAAAGCAAGAGCAAAAATGTTCTTCAGTACATCCGACGCAGGAAGCCTGCTAAAGAACCAGTGGAGCCAGCGGAGACACGAGATGCCAAAGGAGCACAATGAAGATAAGGCTATTGTGGAGAAACTAAATGAATTTTTTGCATCGACATTTACAGTCACACGGCTGAGGATGTGAAGGAGGTGTCCAAATGCGAGCCATTCTTTTTAGGTGACAAATCTGAGGAACCAGCCCACGGTTTTGAAACATATTGGTAAATCGAACCGCAATAAGTCCCCAGGATCAGATGGTACCCATCTAAAGATTCGGAAGGAACTCAAAAGTGAAATTGCAGGACTACTTACTGTGTAAGTAATGCAATGTATCGTTTAAGTCAGCTTCTGTGCCAGATGACTGCGGGACAGCTAATGTGACTCCAACTTTTTAAAAAGGCTCCAGAGGAATTCCAGGTAATTACAGGCCAGTAAGCCTTAGTTCAGTACCAGGCAAACTGCTTGAAACTAAAGTAAAAAACAGAATGATCAGACTCCTAAACTAATATGATTTGTATGGGAAGAGTAAAGATCCTTTTGTAAAGGAAAACCATGCCTCACCAATGTATGAGAATTCTCTGAGTGGGCCAACAAGCATGTGGATATAGTGTACTTAGATTTTCAGAAAGTCTTTCACCAGGTCCCTCAGCAAGTCTCTTAAAAGTAAACGGTCATAGGACCATCTACTGAATCAGTAATTGGTTAAAAGAAAGGAAACAAAAAGTAGGAATAAATGGTCATTTTTCCCGATGGAAAGAGGGAAATAGTGGTGTCCCCCATGGGTCTGTACTGGGATCAGTGCTGTTCCACATATTCATACATGATCTGGAAATAGCGGTAAACAGTGAGGTGTCAATATTTGCAGAAGATACAAAACTATTCAAGATTGTAATAATTCGCAGTCTGTTTTGGATTTAACTAAGGAATCTTCCAAAACTGGCTGTTACCACTCAAGAAACAGATCTTGGAGTCATCACGGATCGTTCTCTGCAAACATTCACTCAATATGCAGCAGTAGTCAAAAAAGCAAACAATGTTGGGAATAATTAGACAAGGAATAGATAATAAGACAGAAAATATCATATTGCACCTTTATAAATGCATGATACGGCAATATCTTGACTATTGCGTGCAAATCTGGTTGCCCTGTCTGAAAAAAGATATATTGTAATTGGAAAAGATACGGAAAAGGGTAACAAAAATTATTAGGATTATACAACAGCTCCCATATGAGGAGAATTTAAAAACTTTGACTTTTCATCGTAGAAAAGAAACAACTAAAGGGGGATATGATAGCGGTCTATAAAATCATGACGTGTGTGGAGAAAGTAAATAAAGATGTGCTGTTTACGCCTTCCCATAATACAAGAAGTAGGGGTCACCAAATGACATTAATGAGCAGCAGGCTTAAAACAAAAAAAAGGAAGTATTTCTTCACACAATGCACAGTCAACCTTTGCAGAGGATGTTGTGAAGGCCAAGATTATAATAAGTTTCAAAAAAGAAGTTAATGGAGGATAGGTCCAGCAGCTGGTTGTGGGTGATGGGAGGGATCTCTCAATGATGACCTGTTCTTTTCATTCCCTCTGAAGCACATGGCATTGGCCACAGTCGGAAAACAGGATACGGGGCTGGATGGACCCTTGGTCTGACCCAGTGTGGCTGTCCTTGTATTCTCCCTTTGAGATGCTGGGTGCAGATGGCAGAAGCAGAGGGGTTTCTGCCCTGCAGGGCCACGTGCGGGGTCCCTCCTCACTGACTGTGTGACCGGCCCAGTCCCAGGAACGGCTCCATTCTACATGTGACCTGGCCAGCCCCCAGCTGGCTTTGCACAGTCCCAGCGCCCCTGGCTTGCGAGTCGACTCTTTGTTTGCCCAACTTCCCTGCCCGGTGCTGTAGGTTTGCTGGTGCTGGTCCCAGCTGGACTTCACCCATGGAAGAGCCACAAACCTTTTCCTGGGGAGGAGTCCAGAGGTCAGTGCTGGGGCCGGGCTCTTTTCATCCAGGCTATGCGAGCGCAGTAGAGGTGCCTGGTTGGCAGAGGGATATAGATGCATGGACTGTAAGGTCAGGAGTCACCATGGTGATCGTTTATTCCAGCCTCCTCCATATTGTAGGACACTGACTCTCTCCCACCCGCTCCTGGCCCAGACCTCTCCCCTCTGGCTGAGTCACTGACGCCCTTTAATCATGGATTAAAGATGTCAAGTCACAGAAAATTCACCCTTTGCTCTAGTTTAAGCCTACAAGTGCCCCTTGCCCCGCGGTGCAGAGGAAGGAGAAAACCCTCCAGAGTCTCTGCCAATTTGCCACAGGGGAAAAGTCCTTCCCAACCCCAAATCTGGCGATCTGTTAGAACCTGATTATGTGGGCAAGACCCACCGGTCAGACCCTGGCAAAGAATTCTCTGTAGTGACTCAGAGCCCTCCCCGGTTAGTTGCTCCATCTCTGGCCACTGGACGTATTTGCTGCTAACAGACATAAAGTGGCAACGGGCTGTTGTGTACGCAAAAGATGGCAATAAACACATTTTCAGGGATGGCAGATTTCCTAGATTCACATCACCACAGATTCTACCCCAGTAGTCAGTATTTTCATGGCCCAAACATTTATTTTGATAAAAAATGGCATTTGAATGGTTTTAGAAATGAATGACAATTGTGTTTCCCCTCCGCCTGGTGGCCAGCTGAACACGCCATGATGGGAACATTGCTATGGCCAACTCCCTCCCATGATTCTGTGAAAGCAACATTTATGGATGGCTTTGCTCAATGCTGCCTTGACCTCCCTGTTTCTCAGGCTGTAGATGAGGGGGTTACCAGCGGAGTCAGGACTGTGTAGCAGAGAGAGAACACTTTGTTCAGCTCTCGCAGTGCATCAGCTTTTGGTAGCAGGTAGACGATCATTAAGGAGCCATAGAAAACTGTCACCACGATGAGGTGGGAGGAACAGGTGGAAAAGGCCTTTTGTCTCACGGTGGCCTTCCACTTTGGCCGTTATCCATTGGGTGGAACCTCTCTGCCTTTCCTGTTCCTCTGCCCTGTCATGGTCCTTCTCCTCGTCTGTCACTTCCAACTGATGCGTCTCCACCTCATAGCAAAAATTCTTGTTATTAGTCCCTAAGTGCATGACCTTGCACTTTCCACCATTAAATTTCATCCTATTTCTCTTACCAGGTTTAGAAGGTCATCCAGATTATATATGATATCCCGTTTTTTCTCTATATTAGCAATACCTCCCAACTTTGTGTCAACTTTATTAGCACACTCCCACTTTTTGTGCCAATGCAGTGCTTTTCTTCTGTTGCAGGGTCTGCTTCCAAAGAAAATGCGTACATTGAGCCTACAGCAAGAGAAGCCCAGTGTCTATCCAGACAGAGATTCTCACAGGCATCGAACAGTGTTAAGCGATGATCTCCCATTTGAAAGGGTGCCTAACTCCATTAGATCACTTGGAAAATCCCTCATGCAGAGTTGGAATCCTACATTTCTCACCATGCCTGGGTCCCTTTCCTTTGTCCAGGCTCTGATGTGTCCTGCCCGTTGGTAGGTGGTAGCCACTTCCTCTCACCATAGGTTACCTGGCGCCCTGAGGAAAGGGCCGTGTTTGGAGCAGAGCTGTCTAAGTTAACTGGGAATGGCTGGGCACCTGTGGCCTGAGAACTAGCCCTCTTAGGATGTGCCCTTGCTACAGTCTGTTTTGGGGACCCTCTTTGTAGCTGTTTCCCTGCCCTTGGGCTTCTTGTTGCAGCTGGCAGCAGCAGAGAGTTTCTGCCCTGCGGGATCCCTCCTCAGTGACCGTTTGACGGGCCCAACCACAGAAACGGCCTCAGTTCTTTGTACATCATGGCAAATCCACAGCTGGCTCTTCTCAGTCCTGTCCCAGTCACACAGTGGGACTCACCCTCCTGCTCCTCCGGCCGAGTTACTTACGTCCTCGAATCATGGCTTAAAGAAGCCAAGTTACAGAGAATCAATCCAGCACTAACACTCATTTAAACCTGCATGTGACACATGCTCCATGCTGCGGAGGAAGGCAAAATCCTTTCAAATGTTTAGGGTGTGCCCACCCTCACCCCTGTTTCTGCACTCCCGTCTTCACCCAGCAGGGTCATGGAGTGGCACCTCTTCTGGAGCCGGGTCCATGGCTGTCAGCGGGGCCCGAGTTTGGGTTCTGAGTCTGGAACAGTGTCCGGGGCACTGCCAAGGGCCGAGAGGCGGCTGCTTGGGAGCAGAGGCTGCAGTGGTCAGGGGCCGCATCTGACAGCGGGGCAGAGGCTCGAGCTGTAAACTCAGTCTGGGAGCCAAGCTCAGGGAGGGGTTACACTCATTTCCCACCCCCAATGGGATCAGGCTTGGGCCCTGCCACATGCCCCCAAATGTTACTCCCTGCCCCCAGTTTGTCACTGCCCCAGAATCTCTGCCAATCTGACCCAGGGGAAAATTCCTTCCTGACCTCATGTCTGGCAATCAGTTAGATCCTGAGCATGTGTGCAAGACCCACCAGCCAGACAGCTGGAAAGAATTCTTTGTCATGACTCAAAGCCATTCCCAACTATTGTCCTGTCACCGGCTGCTAGCAATGTCAGGTCACCTACATGCTGTTGCATATCGGTGGATCCTAGACTAATAGAATATTGGAGCTGGAAGGGACTTCAGGAGGTATCTAGTCCAGCTCCCTGCTCAAAGCAGGACCAAAACCATCTAAATCATCCAAGCCCGGCCTTTGTTAAGCCGCAGCTTAAAAACCTCTAAGGATGGAGATTCCACCACCTCCCTAGGTAAAGCATTCTAGTGCTTCACTGTTGGGTTTTATGCGGGCCGGACAAAGCACAGCGACCAATATGATTGCAAGCAAAGTCGTTTATTTTTAAGGGGCACACTTTTTTATAGTATTTTTTAAAATATTTTATTACACATGCAGCTTTTACAGCAGTAAACAAGTCTCACCGCAGTGAGAGCTTTCTCACACACTCTAATTTGATTGGCTAGAGCTAGCCAAGAAGCGCGTGGGGAGGCCGTAATTAAAATAACTTTGCAGTTTTTATAACAACTTAGAGCTTGCAGGTGCACAAGGCCAGTCTAGGAAGCCAGCCAAGACCAGGGTTTGCCCAGCAGTCAGCGTCTGGCCCCAAACAACCCCACACTTCACCACCCGCGTAAGGAAAACGGTTTTCCTAATATCCAACCCAGACCTTCACAACTGCAACTTGAGACCATTGTTCCTTGTTATGTCATCTACTACCACTGAGAACAGCCTAGCTCCATCCTCCCTGGAACTCCCTTTGAGATAGTTAAAGGCTGCTATCAAATCCCCTCTCATTCTTCTTTTTTTGCAGACCAAACAAGCCTAGTTCCCTCAACCGCTCCTCATAAGTCTTTTGTTCCAGGCCCCTAATCATTTCTGTTGCCCTCTGCTGGACTCTCTCCAACGTATCCACATGCTTTTTGTAGTGGGTGCCCAAAACTAGACACAATACTCCAAATGTGGCCTCTCCAGTGCCGAATAGAGGAGAATATTCATGTTCCTCCATCTGCTGGCAATGCTGCCCACAATGCTACTAGTTAAATGGGGACCTACTGCCCAGGTACCATGGACACGGTGGCCTGAGGAAGGCTCTTTGAATCATGCCGCTATTAGCGTAGTACTTTGAGAAGCCTCTGCCAATATTGTCCTCTTGTTATTGAGGTATCAAAAAAAAAATTCAATATTTAATAACTAAGTCAAGAAACACTAGCTGTCCGTGTTTGCTTAACATCACTTACCCTACTTTAATTTTTTTACACACCTATACCCAAATTTCCATATTGTACATTTAGAGAGAGTCAAGTTTTTATGGAAACCCCTTATTTCCTTTTATAGCTTTGACTAATTACTTAGTACTTAAATAAGTGAAATCAAATTGTTCCTCTGCCTGCAGCAGTTATTTACAATGAATTGTTTACAGACTATTCCTTTAGGAAAAGGGCCCATTTTCATTCACAATAGCTGTAAAGGGTCCTGGGGACAAAAACATGGTAGTAGCCACTACTTGACCCCTTTGTGTAATTATTTAACTATTAAGTTTCCACGCAATATGACTGTAGAAATTATATATATATTTACCTCCTTGAATATTATTAAACCAAAATATTTTGATAACACTATTACCCTTATACCATTTCCACAACTATTACCCTTCAACAATTCCACAACTTCCAACTGTTTAATTGTCCTTAACCCTTGTAGTATCAACTTCTACAAAAGCTCCCTTTCCATTCTTTTACTGTGTTTATCAGCCACTGTTTTTGCTGAGCTGCATTCTTAAGGTGGCGTATTGTGCTTGTAAAACCTGAGCCACCAAGTACAATCTTTGCAACACAGCTACTGTAGTTTGTGCTTTGTTAAAAACTTTCCACATCCAAAGCGTATCCAAAATTCCCTCCATTAAAATTTCGGAAAAACAAAAGTGCAAAGTGGCGGCGGGTGGAAGCAACCCATTAGTTCTGTGAAATCATTTTAAAGTACAGGCTAACAGCAACAACTTTCCTTAACATTCCAACTGGGGCTTTAGCCCTTAGCTTTCAAACAAGGAAAAAAGTGACAGGAAGGGGATGAGGGAGAAGCAGAGAAAAGGTGAGGAGGAAGGAAAAGCAGAAAGAGACTTAGAAAGAGGAAAAAAACAAAAACAAAAAACAAAAAACACCTAAGCCAGAAAAGGTACAGAAAGCAAGAGAAATCAGTGGGGTTCTTTGGAAACTCGCACCCCTAAACCTTTATCCTGGCTATGAGAGTAAAACTGGGGTGGTCAGCAATCCTTGCCAGCCATCTCAAGGCTGTGCTCCAGTATTTTTCTGCTAACATTTTTGCTGATTTACTAGCTCCTCCAGATGAGATTGGCTGTCCCCATTTTGATGAACGGTGGGGCCCTCTTCTCTGTCTGATTTGGGGACCAGAGGGAATTTGGATACCAGACCAGCAGAGTAGATCCGCATCGGGGGGCATTGGGAACAGTCACGATAGGACAAACAGGGTTGTTGTGACTGAGTTTATCCTCATCAGCTGGAGGGGCACAGGGACTAGATGGAAGGAGAGGATAAAGAGGGGACGGGTAACAGGAGCTTGCTTTAAGGCATCTACTTGACCCTTCAGGGCCAGGTTCTCTGACTTGACACAGTTACAATCCTCCATATGGCTCTCAGCCAGCCTAACCTCAAGCACACTGTGGTGATTAACTGTGCACTAATCCTGTGATTTGTTGCAAGATTTCAACCTGCCTTCTAAGACCAGTAACTTCCTATTACCCAGACAAGCTCTCCCAGAGAACCTGTATAAACATAGCCTTTTCCTTCTCCTGGGAAAACCTGGACGTGAGGAAGGATTCCAAACACTCCTGGCTGGACGGCCAGTTCTGACGTCCCCCAGGAAGCACGCCATCCAGCCCCACAAACTTCCTTACCAACTTAATATATTCCCTAACCGTGGTTACCATAAAGGGCCCATCCAACAGACCCATATCCATGGTGAGGAGTGGTGATCAGGCACTTCTCTACCCTGGGATCTTGTTCATGACGCCAGATGTCAGAAATAACCAAAGAGGTTGTCCCGGGGGCGGATTGGGGAGACGGCTCTCTTTATTGCTTGCCCGTTCCACCTTGACGGCATGAGTGGGCACGAGGAGATTACTTTACAATTCTTGTATTCATAACATTATGTAAATGTAGCCATTTCCAGAAACTCCCCATTGACCCTTATTTGGTTACATTGACACCTATAAAATGAATATTAACTACATGATGAATACAATTATACCCACCCCGGTTGCTTGTTTAAAGGATTACAACACAGAGGGCAGGCACATCACCATAAAACCTACAAATTCTACACTAACATTCTTAGAAGGAAAGGTATGCCAGGGGCAGTAGGAAGATAAGGCTTTCATCCCACCTAAAGGCTTTTTGCAGGAGTGGGGATGGCTATTTTAATAGCCTCATTCTCAGTACACATGGCCAGGAAGGGAGGAAAAGAAGAGAGATAACAAACTGTAACTACAATTCACATCAATGAACAGAAACAAGGTTTGCCCATGCCTTGACCCTGTTCCCTGTAGCTTAGGCCTGACCACTTATCCAGCTTTTAATTCCTACATTTCCAGCAGGAGTTTTCAACTTCATCGGCATAGGGGCTGATTGCTAAACCACCAAGCCGCTTTGAAAAGCTCAGGTTAAGTTATTATCTCGGAGTCTCTTCATGGTTTTGTGAAAGCCACATTTATGGACGGCTTTGCTCAAGGCTGCCTTGACCTCCCTGTTTCTCAGGCCGTAGATGAGGGGGTTCACCAGAGGAGTCAGGACCGTATAGCAGAGAGAGAACACTTTGCTCAGGTCTCGCAGTGCGTCACCTTTTGGTAGCAGGTAGTTGATCATTAAGGTGCCATAGAAAACTGTCACCACGATGAGGTGGGAGGAGCAGGTGGAAAAGGCTTTTTGTCTCCCGGTGGTGGAAGGGATTCTCAGGATGGTGGCAATGATGCACGCGTAGGATGTCAGGGTTAGCAGGAATGGAGGCAGGGTGAATACACAGGCGAGGATGAAATCCAGCAATATGATCAGGTGTGTGTCACTACAGGACAGTTCCATCAGTGGTATGATTTCACAATAGAAATTGTCAATTTCATTCGGCCCACAGAATATTAACTGTGATAGGAATATGACTAAGATGGTAGAAGCCAAACAACCATTTAACCAGGACCCAGCAGCCAACCAGAGGCAAAACCTGGGATTCATAAGAGTTGAGTAGCGCAGTGGTTTACATATCGCTAAATACCGATCGTAAGACATCGCTGCTAGCAGATAACATTCGGTAGCTACCAGTAAACTAAAAAAGTACAGTTGTGTGAAGCAGCCATTGACTGAGATGGTTCTGTTACCAGTCAGGAGACTGGCCAGCATCCTGGGCAGGATGGTGGAGGTGTAACAGGTCTCCAAGCAGGACAGGTTCCCCAGGAAGAAGTACATGGGGGTGTGAAGGTGCCGATCAGTCACAACAAGCACTGCAATGAGGGCGTTCCCGGCCATGGTTGTGATGTAGATCACTAGAAACAGCAGGAAGAGAAGAATTTGCAGGTCATTTAGGTTACTGAATCCCAGGAGGATGAATTCTGTGACGGTAGTTTGGTTTCTCCAGTCTGTGTCTGGCATGGGCTGAGTCTAGGAACAAGAAAAGGAACGGTGCGATTGAATAAGAAGAACACAGAGTTAAGTCAGCCAAGTCTAATGAATTAATTCTTTAAATGTTCAGGAAATCCCCTTCCTCTCCTGTACACAGCCTGTACCTTTAAGGGAAAATGAAGACTTCAGAGCAAAGACTTCAGAACTCTGTGATAGACTCATAGAATATCAGAGCTGGAAGGGACCTCAGGAGGTGTCTAGTCCAAGCCCCTGCTAAAATCAGCACTAACCCCAACTGAATCATTCCAGCAAGGGCTGTGTCAAGCCAGGCTTTAGAGGTTTTTAAGGATCGAGGTCCCACCACCTCCCTAGGTAACCCGTTCCAGTGCTTCACCCTACCAGTAAAATGTTTTCCCTAATATCCAACCTAGATCACCCCCACTGCAACTTGAGACCACTGCCCCAGTCTGAGGACAGAACATCAGTACCCATGCAGACCACCCTCTGCCGGATCAGAGAAATAACTACTGTAACAACTGTCCAGTTCTCTGGTAGCTGAGTACTGATATGACGGATGAGGGCATGTCTTTATCTACTATCCTATCCCATCTAGTGACACAGAGCATCTTAACAATGATGCTCAAACGCTGCCGGTGGCAATGGCAGAATCATGCCATATTTCAGGAGTCTAAATCCATAAAGACATAAACCGAAATCTTGCGTTGACATTTCCAGTGCAGTCTCGGGACCTTAGGTACCTATCCTCTGTTAGAATTAATGGACCTTAAACTAACCAGAGAACCTGGGATAGTCAGCAGTCAAGTGTCCTGTACGAAAAAGAACAATTTTTACCCCTCACAAGAGATGCATTTATTCCACCAATGATTAAGTGGAGTAAATTCTTCCTTAGTTTGTAGGGTGGTGATGGTGCTGTGCTGAGGCACTGGCAGCACCTGTTCTGTTTCCTGACATTCACTTTGTAGCACTAATAAAATACAGCTCTTGGGAGGTTGGATCTTAAGAAGGGGCCTCCCTAACCGGGGAGTGTCACTCCCCACTCCATAAAGATCGTGGGATGATAATACACCAACAAGAGACGGAGGGAAAAGATGCTGTCCGTGAACTCGGGGTCTGGAAAGAAGGTGGCATGCATAATCTGAGCTAGCAAGACTCTGTCTCCGCTTGCCACCGAAGTGGGGGAAGACACTTAGCCAGACCCTCAGCTGGTAGCATGTTTGAGTGTCAGGGGGAGATCCCCAACTGAGGACCTGTCACAAGACCTGGATCTCAATTTCTATCTCGGTTAATTGGTGCTATGGAGGCTGACAGGCACTGCTGGGGGAAGGTTAATCCAGAACTGTTAAAATTCACCTGTAGAAGAGCTCGGAGTAGTTCAAAAGCTTCTCTTGTTCACCCACAGCTGTTGGTCCAATAAAAGATATGACCTCTCCTGCCTTGTCCCCCTACTCCTCCTAAAGCACTTTCATGCCTCTGTCTGGAAGGAGGGGGAGAAACGTCAGGGAGTTGGTGCTCACCTTTCCCTCCATGGCAGCCCTAGCTTGAAGGAATGAGCTCCTACTTCTCTGGGTTTGGTGACAGGACCCAGGACTTGCAGCTTAGGTTCTTTTGTCTCTTTTTCCTGCAGAAGCTGGGTTTTCTCAGTGCAGAGACCTGCAGTTCCCTGCAGAGATGAGCAAGTGCATTCACTGATCCTCCTTTGGAAACGCAGCTGCCCTTCAATTTGTGTAAACATTGCCTCTGTATTAGTGTTCAGTCTCCACACTTTTTAATAGAGCTCCACTTGAACCTTTCTCCCATTAAATTAATGTTGTGTCTCCAAAGGTTTGTGGCTAACAATGCACAGCGGGACTAATACCATGGGACATGTGTGATTGTATAATTAGACTTAAGAAAGTTGCAAAATGAAAAATATAGGGGATCATGTTTAAACCCCACCTTAGATTTCTGAGCGATGCCTGTCCAAGATGATGGGTAGTTATGATATACTTGCACTGCCCCTTGATTAATATTAAATAGATGCTGCACATAATGGGTATTTCTGAAAATAGCTGCCAGTCTCTCATTCTTTTAATGTGCTTCCACCCGTGGGCATTATACAGTCTAGCTTTCCCATTACTGCATTGGCTACTGAAATCTGTTGGTAACTGATCAGTATTTCTGATCCCTACACTGGTCTCTCTTCTCTGCTGCCGTATAGTGTTGATTTGATAGAATCATAGAAGATTAGGCCTGGAAGGGACCTCAGAAGGTATCTAGTCCAACCCCCTTCTCAAAGCAGGATCAACTCCAACTAAATCATCCCAGCCAGGGCTTTGTGAGGCTAGGCTTAAAACCCGGTAAGGATGAAGAATCCACCTCCTCCTCAGGTAACACATTCCAGTACCTCACCACCCTCCTAGGGAAAAAGCTTCTCTGAATATACAATCTAGACCTCCCCCATTGCAACTTGAGACCGTTGCTCCTTGTTCTGTCATCTGCCACCACTGAGAACAACCTAGCTTCATCCTCCCTGGAACTCCCATACAGGTAGTAAAAGGCTGCCATCAAATCCCCCCTCATTCTTCTCTTCTGCAGACTAAATAAGCCTAGTTCCCTCAATCTCTCCTTATAAATAGGGTGCTGGATCCCAGTAATGATTTTCTTTGTCCTATGCTGGACTCTCTCCAATGTGTGCACTTACTGTCTATAGTGGGAGCCCAAAAGTGGAGACAGTACTCCAAGTGTGGCCTCTCCAGTGCCGAATGGAAGGGAATAATCACGTCCCTCCCTCTGCTGGCAATGCTCCATTTAATGCAGAATAGGAGCCCTTCAGTTCTCATAGGTGCCCAGCTCCTCTGACTCCTTCCAGGCCCCGATGTGTTCCCATGATGGAGCCAGCATGGCCATGATTGGCACCAGAGCATTCCTGCCCGCTGGTAGTCGGTGGTGGGTTCCTCTTGCCGTAGGTTACCTGACTCCCTGAGGAGAGGGCTCTGGGTGTAGCAGAGCTGTGTAAGGTACCTAGGGCTGGCTGGGCAGCTGTGCCCTGAGAACTAGCCCTCCCAGAAGGTACCCTTTTTACAGTCACTTCTGGGGACCTTTCTGTAATAGGTCCCCTCCCTTTCTACTGCTGGGCGCACCTGGTGGCAGCAGAGAGGTTTCTGCCCTGCAAGGCCACGTGCAGGGTCCCTCTTTGAGGACCGTGTGACAGGCCTGGCCCCAAGCCTGGCCTCAGTTCTACATGTGTCCTGGCCAGCCCCCAGCTACCTCTGCACAACCCCAGTGCCCCTGGCTTGTGAGTCGACTCATTGTTTGCTCAACCTGTGTGCTTCCAAGGGCCCAGTGAGCCCCGTGCTGTAGATGTGCTGGTGCTGGTCCCAGCTGGTCTTAGTTCATGTAAAAGCTATAGAGCTTTTCCTGAGGAAGGGTCCATAGATCACTGCTGGGGCTTGGCTCTTGGCATCTGGCCTGTGTGTCCACGAGTGAGGTGGCTGGTTTGGAGATGGTTATAAACTCATCGACATGCAGATCATGAGCAAGTGGCATGACCATCTAGTCTGACTTCCTGCACGCTTCCGGCCACAGAACCCCACCCACCTGCTCCTGTCCCAGATTCGTCACCTCCGGCTGAGTTACTGATGTCCTCAAAGTATGGCTTAAAGTCGTCAGGTTACAGAGAATCCTCCCTTTGCACTACTTTAAACCTGGAAGTGACCCGTGCTGTAGAGCAAGGCAAAAAGCTGGAGTCTCTGCCAATCTGATCAGGGAAAATTCCTTCTCGACCCCAAATCTGGCAATCAATTAGAAGCTGAGCGTGTGGGTGTGAGATACTGTACCCCATGTACACCTTTGTGGTGGTATTGTGTATAATTCCTGTTTACACTTCCAGTGTAACTGTATTGTTCAATGCAAAGTATGTCATGGGAGGTGTTTTTGGAATGCACGTGACACACTGAATGTTATTGTTATGGGAGTGTTTCCTACAGTGTCACGTGTGTGGACTAGCCTCTGCTATGTAACATTCCCAGATGTGTGTCTCGTATTATTTGGATACGTAGATACAGGTGAACACTAAAAGAAGGAAGGTGATTAAAATCTCAGTAAGGCATGTGTAAAACAATCCAGCTCCTCTAGGATCAATGGACTGACCTGAGCTTCTGATAAGGTGACGCCCTTCAACTCAAGGGGAGAATACCATCCTGGCCATGGCCAATGTCCTGACCACAGAGCTTGGCGAGGGGCATCGGGTTAGAGACAGAGACATGTTGGTCTCGTGACCTCTCTCTTGTAATCCATCTACAAGACAACATCAAGACTGCCATGTGGAGTTGGGGTTGGGGCGGATCCTAGTTGTGGGCTGACCAGCCAGCCTGTGGTGAGAACCATCTAAAACTATAAGGCTACTGAAAGTGTCAAGCTAGGTTTAGAATAAGATTATCTTTTATTTCTTCCTGATCTAATCTGATTTATGTTGCTTTGTCTTATAACCTCTTCAAATCTTTCTGTACTTAATACACGTATTTGTTTTTTCTATCCAAAGCAGTGCATGTGGTTTGAGTGTGTGTGTGGAAATTTCGTTCAGAGTGACGGAGCTGGTGCATATCAATTCCTTTGATAAATGGACTAACCAATGAGCTTGCAGAGTCCAGTGAACTCTGGAAAACGGTTGTTCCTAGGGCTGCATCTGGGACCGGAGATATTGGCTGTAGGTCGTGCTATTGCATAATCCCGTGAGTTGCCGGCCAGAAGCACTCTCTCGCTAAGGAAGAGATGCTGGCTTTCAGGAATCTGTCCACAGGCTGACCCAGCAGTGGGGTGTTCACATGGTGAAGCAAGTGCTAGTCGGGATCCAGAGTGAGGGATTGGGGTGACACACCTATACAGCAGTCCAGATTGTAGTGGAAAATGTCACAGTGGGCAAGATGCACGAGCCACACACCTGGCAAACAATTCTCTGTAGTAACTCAGAGAACTTTCCCAGCTAGTTCCCCATCACCAGCTTTTGGAGATATTTGCTGCTAGCCATTACAGATCATCTAGGTCACATTTTATATGCCTTTGATTGGCAATAAGCACATTTTCAGGGACGGCAGATTTTCCAGGCTTACGTCCCCACATACCCTGCCCCAGGAGTTAGTATTTTCATCACAGAAACATTTATTTTGATCAAAAATGGCATTTCAGTGGACATAAAAATCTGGTTGCAATTGTGTGTCCCCTCTGCCTGGTGGCCAGCTGAACACGCCCTGATGGGAACATTGTTATGGCCACCTCCCTCCTTGGTCCTTCCCCTTGGGTGGATGATGCTGACCATAGCTCTGCCTCGATTTTCTGCTGTCTTCAGGGTCATAAGAAACTGTAGCAACAAACATGATGTCACCTCTTGCGTTTTATTTGCATTAGACTGTCTGATTGCAAGACTTTATTATCTAACATAGAGAAAAAATGAATAGGGGATATACACAGGGATTTACGTGGATTGTTAGTTGATTTTATGCCTTACACAGGGACAGCACTGTGCGTGTTCTGATGCTGTCCACGCACCCTGCACAGGTTGAATCTGTAGCCAACACCAAGGAGAAAAATACTATGATACTGTGTGTATCAGTGCTATTAATGAGAGAGTGCCAGAGCTGTCCTCAGCCTCACTTTTCTGGGCGTTGTGTTACATGGACACAGCACGGGACCGTGAGCGCCCTAAGGCCCGGTCTGCACTTACCTTCGTGATTCGCCTTACCGGGGTGGTTTTCCTGCATTGCTTGCTGGATCGACTGAGCGCGTCTACACTGACAGTGGCGAATTTGCTGCCGTCAGTGTAGACCCAGCCTCAGTAACTCTCTGTAGATTATCTACGTATATTTCACACTGGAGATGAGATTTCCAATGGAAGTTTTCCACTTCATATGAATGGGGACCAATTGGCGACATCACCAGTCAGCTGAAGTTATCTCACAGTCTCTGCAAGGTTCTGTGAAAGCTACGTTTATGGATGGCTTTGCTCAAGGCTTCTTTAAACTCCTTGTTTCTCAGGCTGTAGATGAGGGGGTTTACCAGGGGAGTCAAGACCGTGTAGCAAAGAGAGAACAATTTGTTCAGGTCTCGAAGTGACTCATGTTTCGGTAGCAGGTAGATGATCGTTAAGGTTCCATAGAAAACTGTCACCACGATGAGGTGAGAGGAACAAGTGGAAAAGGCCTTTTGTCTCCCGGTGGTGGAAGGGATTCTCAGGATGGTGGTGATGATACACACGTAGGAAGTGAGGGTTAGCAGGAATGGAAGAAGGGTAAATACTAAGGCAAGGATGAAAACCATCAGTATGAACAGGTGTGTGTCTCTGCAGGAGAGTTCCATCAGTGGGATGAAATCACAATAGAAATGGTTAATTTTATTTGGCCCACAGAATATTATCTGTGATAGGAAGAAGACAATGATGGTAACAGCCATAGAACCATTCAACCAGGACCCAGCAGCCAATTGAAGACAAAACTTGGTACTCATAAGAGTTGAATAATGCAGGGGTTTACATATCGCCAAATACCGATCATAAGACATCACCGCTAGGAGATGGCATTCGGTAGCTGCCAGAAAGGCAAAGAAAAAGTATTGTGTGAAGCAGCCACTGACTGAGATGGTTCTGTCCCCTGTCAGCAGACTGGCCAGTAGCCTGGGCAGGATGGCGGAGGTGTAGCAGGTCTCCAGGAAGGACAGGTTCCCTAGGAAGAAGTACATGGGGGTGTGAAGTTGCC
>VOCS01061103.1:0-32378 GCA_007922155.1 Mesoclemmys tuberculata | reverse complement strand
CAGTGGGGCTGAGAGTATTACAATGTACTAACCAAGGAGTATCAGTGTGGACTAATTTCTATAAGGTGGTTCTGAATGCAGAAGTGCTGCTGCTGCAAATACAGCTGGGAACTCATACACCGGTGATACAGTGAGCCAAACTCATCCCTGTTGTGACTCCCCTGATCTTAGCATCTTACACCGTGGATGACCCATTGTCATTTAAAACAAACTAAAGAAGATTCCCTTTGTTTTCTGCAATACTTAGAAGCCACCTTATTACCTATGGACAAGAATAAATAAGTGTTTTGGTGAGAGTGTGATTTCCATTGCTGTTTACACTATTTGTGACAAAAGAATGTAATCTAGTCTAATACTGGCCCAGCATGGGCGTCACCAGACTGTAAAGACTGGCTCCTATGGGTTTTCCTTTTCTCCATGGTGTCAAGTTAACTGACCTTTCATAGAGGGAATGGAAGCAAATGACACAGGGATCATTACAGAACACCTAGTAACCTGAGTGTAAATTGCCATATCCTATATTTTACTTCTTGTTTTGGGGAGCAGAGGGGAAGAGGGTCTGATCCAAAACCCATTACATTCAGGATACACATTGACTTCAGTGAGCTTTGAATCAGACCCCCAAAAATGTGGTAATCATTTGTAAAAGGAGGTGAAATTCCGTGCTGGCTTGCACTATTACATATTTGCACGGTGCCTATAATCAACCTTATAGCACTATTCCATTTTGTCAAGTGTCTCCTTAAAAATGGCATGGTGGGTCTCCAGGGGTCTTGTGACTTCAGGTGAAAAGTGCTCCATTAGCAAATAAACATGTTTGGTCTCCCCTCCCCCTTATTTTTGGAAAACTCAGCCTTGGATTTGAGCTCATTCTTCACTACCAGAAATTGTTTAAGAGAATCCGGCTCACTTACTGTCTGCTTGGTGTGTTACTTTTGCAGTGTAATAAAATAAATCAATAGTCTGTAAAAGTGTGCTGATCTAACTTTAAATACACAGCAGGTGCAGATCTGCTGAGTAAGGGTTTTTTTGTAAATATAGTCACTTTTTCAGAGCAGAGCCACACTTAAAAGATTTACCATGAGCACTAACTTCTTATTTCAAACAGACAATAGAAGATACGCAAAGAAGTGAGTGGAGGTCAGTACAAATCTGTCTCTCTTCTATATTTCTGTATTTAAGCATGCCTGGTTCACTCATTCACTTGTATTCATTCAAGCCTGTGATAATTTGATCTGCAATGGTACAAAACCTCCCAATTCAGCTGACATTTTAGCAAGTTATCTTCCTCTTGTGACTCAACTGGGATTTTTCTAACCTTGAGAAAATGGCTAAAGTGACCCTTTCCTTAAGGTTCTTGCTACCGACCAAGTGCAAAACACAGTACTGTACCTTTGTAGAGCTAATGTTTTTGGCGCGTATAATACTGAGTTGGCATCTGTGACTGACATAAGATGTGGCGAGGCTAATTAAAGTTGATCTAAATCACACGCCAAACGCAGGCTGCATTGTTTTTATTCTAATTATCTTCACTATTGTTCTGTTGCCTGCCAGAGTTTGACTGGCTGGCAAGCTGGCTCTCTCTCCATCTCCACTTTATTGCTGTTATAAATTATTCTCACCTCAGTGATTTTAATACTAAATAAAAACTGAAGAGTAGAAATGGATCTCTAACCAAAGAGCTAAACTGAGTTGAAACCTATAGAAATATGCTAAAAAGCATCTGATTTTTAACTAAAACATGCAGTAGGTTTAGAGGGCTTGTGGGTGTTGATGGGGTTTTGTTTTGTTTTCTGCTACTGTCCAATGTCAGAGCTGTCCATCTCAAAAGTTTATAGCCTCACATACCTAGTGCTGTTGTAGCCCTAGTGATCCCACTGCATCTGTATCAGCTGGCATTTAAATTCTACTGGCACATCAGTTTCCTTGTGACTGTTAGAATAACATTGTAGCTTGCTATTAATTAGTGTCATACCTCTTCAGTCATGTGACCCTGACTAACATTAGACTTAGTTGGTCTTCTCCCTTAATTATCTGTTACCACCAATGTATGCTTCGCTATTGATTTTGTTTTCTGATCACTATTGGTGTATGCCAAGTGCCTAACAGCAGGCCGTTTAGTAACAGATTTAGCCTTTAAACAAAAAGAGAAGGCGGGAGAATGAGTAACCATGGCTTACAAGAGAATCCAAACACAGAGTGACTCTTTACTGATGATTACATACTATATTCTTTACAGGTTTCTGTTTCATGAGTCATGTATGCTTGGTCATAAGCAAAGACTGTCTCTTCAGGGAGTGAATTAGGAAAGAGTAGTGATACTTTCCTAAACTCCACCCATAAGCCAAAACTGTCCCAAATGGACATCAAAACAAGACACTGTGACTGTTCCTACGAACCTCCCTTTCTTTTCTTGCTTGCTTTGATCAGCAGTGAGATAGTGAATGATGCTGATATTTGAAAACCCTAAAGCCTAACAATGTTAACTTATTCAAATAAATAATTCAAATAATTCAAATAAATGGTCCAGTTGGCATGTTATTCCAGGCTGTCTGGAGGCTCAGGAACACATCAGTGCCACCATGGTTATGCTGGGTTCACATTCTGAAGGTTTTCTTCACAACCGTAAAGGCTAGAGACTCTTTCTTGAAACAAAAGCTTAGCTTTTGGCACACACATTCGCTGAACCATTATGAACAAGCTCAATTCAATCCCTGTATGTGTCTAATGCTGATAGCCTAATCAACACAAGACTCGAACTATCTCCGTGTTATGCCCCATAATGTATATCACTATATGATTCTTTATCACACATCCAAACTAAAATACTATATTTCCTAGAGCTAAATTCAAAGTCTCTGCCTCATCTCCCCCAACTTCTCAGTGAGTGGCTGCAATATATTTTCCACAGGGAAAATAGGAGTTATAGTGAGGCATACAAGAAGAGAAACAGAGGTGGAGCGGATGTAAATGACTGTGGGTATGTTAAGGTGGAACAAGTCCCTGGAACAATTTCAAAGCTACAAGGACCATTTTTGAATGGGTTTGGAGCTATGAAGTTAGTGAAGGTTAAAGATGATGGGGGAGATACAGTCACCTAATGTTGAAAATTTTCCACTAAACCTGATGCATGCAGGCTTCAGCCAAGTGATGTCTAATAATGCTAATGAGTCGCACAGCTAAATCCTGATAACCATGCTGAGAATTTACCCCAGGGATTTAATTTATATCTTCATGAAAAAATGAGTTCTGTGATGAAGCTGCTACATTTGTCTTTAATTAACTTTATTGCACTGTTAGGTTTTACAGCACATATGTTATGTGATACTGGGTTCCTGCAATAACAAGGCACAATGTGATGAGTTACTGCCCGAGGGTGTGCTCCTGCTTTCATTTAAGTAATGGCAAAACTCCTTCGTGCTAATGCTGTCTTGGCACTAGGATGCTCATGGAAAAGCCACTCAACATTACAAAGTTTAACTCTGAATGTCTTGGTGGTTTATACATGTAGCTGAGCTTACTAGGGGCAACTCATGGAAAGTGCAGAGTGCCTGCAACCCCTATCAGTATCCCTTTATGGAGCTGGCCTAATTCTTCCTGAAGTCAGAAGAAGGCTCCCTTGACTTCATTGGGAATTGGATGCAATCCTTGAAGTTGTATGCTCAGCCCATGCATGGCAACTCGCAGGATTTGGCTTCTAATATTTAATGCAGACTATCGTATTTCAGTGAAATTTTTCTGGTTTAGATTATTTCCCATACACTTTAGCTGTTATGTTTAAAAAAAGTCCCACCTTGTAAATCATCTGAATGTGCTTTAAAACGTAGCTGATGTATCAGTTAGCACTCATCTACACAGACCCGCTCAATCGATGCTGCTGCATTGATGCCTGCCGCCACAGCAGTGTAGACATACATCACATTTTTCAAGACGATGGCCTACCTTTTTCCAGGTGCAATTTGTGCCCCCATTTTGACTGGAAGTGGTGCCCAGCTTTGTGCACAAATCACATAAGAAGAGATGGCAATTATTCAGCATTGCATGGCACCGTTCATTTTATGAAGTACAAATTTGCAGAGACAAACTACATCGACAAAAGGGAGGCTGAGCCCTTGCTTTTTGACATTCCTATAAAATCTATAAGATTTGGAAGGGCTGTTCTCTTTATTACACACCAAACTCTGCTCTCAATAATGCTGTTGTAAAAGTTTGGTCTGTGTTTATACAGTCCCATCGCAATGAGATCCTGGTCCATGATTGGGGCTCCTAGGAATTAACTCAATTTTCATCAGAGGAGTACAGAATTTTGCCCAAAGAGTGCAATGGGAATGGAGATCATTCTCTTAGACATCCTTTGTATTCATTTTGCCAAACAATATTTTTTAAATGGATAGGCTAATTTTTTGTATTGCAGTCAAAACAAAATGCATCATTCTGTTTTCTTGTATTTCTGATTATAGAAATAAACTTGGGTAATATTACATCATAGCTAGTAAAGGTGACAATGTCGCTCACTGAGGTCTGATAATGGTTGTATTATTAAAGATAAGGAGTGTGTATGAGAAATGAGCTACTCATGGGCATAAATGTTCCAAAAGGAATAGAGAGGTGAGCCCATATCTGGTCCGTCTGCCACAAAACAGAAGGAAGGTACCATTTATATATTCAGATAATAAAATCAACACCTGGGTGGTGGTGGTTTTTTTTTTTTTTTTTTTTACTGAAGTGCAAAACCTCTTTCCTACATTTCTCATTTGACGAAGCACATCAATATGCTGCTTCATTTCAGCAGATGCAAATGGAATAATAAATGGTGGACTCAGTTGACTGATGTGCTGGCGTGAAAGAGGAATATGCTGTCTCCTCAAATGCTCTGCAGCAACTTTCAGTATCCCCTAGGAACTGGGCTACAAACCCCCTTCCTATTTGATTTGTTTCTTCTGTTTCCAAAGCAAATTCAGTTAAGAAAAGCCGTCATGTGGAGCATGTAAGATTGATTTTTTTTTTTTTTTTAAGAACAGTGAAGAAAAAAGTCAGTCTTACAAGGTGTTTAAATGAATGCATAGGCAGTCATATTTTAGAGAAATGCTCTTAGTTGCAGTGAGGTTCTCTTTAGAATAAGTGACCTTACCCATGTAAGGTTGGTTCCTTGTCAGTTTCCTTGACTGACTCTTTTCTCACTTGTGTGAATATATCCTGTAGGCAGCAGCTCTGCACCAAGAAAAGCATTGCATGGTGTCAGAACCTTTCCGTGAATCTGTAGTTAAAATGCCTTTATCTCTATTGTTAGGGGACTAGAGGATGCCCTCAAGAAATTGAACTGATAAATAAGGAGAAAAATATTCCTCCCTAACTTCCCCATTTGGGTTTCCTAGCGCATTGTGTCTTCCTGAGTATATTTTATAGCCCCAATTCTGCAAACTGCTCCATGCAGGTGAACCCCTAGACCCACGTTGACTTCCATTGAAATCAGTGAGGCTACATATGAGTGCAGAGGTCAGCATGTGTGGAATACTTTAAGTATAGGTGCCATAGCTTGTAAAGTCTTTATAGCAGACACTGCCTTCATTTCCACCTCTTGCATAGCACTGGGAAAATTGCTTGTGCTTAACAAATTAATAGTGGCAATAATGCACAGGGTATTTGTCCAGGAAACTCTTATGACAGGCATTCGGAGTTCCCTCAGTCAGTGCCTGCTGTCTGAAGTAGGTATTGAATGCATAGGGCATTTTTGGAGGTATCCCAGAATAAGCCCTTATGCACGCTCATAATTGTCTCATACTATTTAGGTGAGGATCTTGAAAATCCCTCCTGGCAAGCCAGCTACCTAGTCTTTAAATTTAAAGCTGTGCAAGCTTCTGTGAAGAGCTTATCTAATGTCAATGGAGAAATCACCATGCATGCAAAAAAGTTAATTAAGAACTCAGAAGTGCTATTTTTGATCCAAGTTTAGCATGAGTCTCAGGAATGGACTGGTCTGACTGCAGGATGGAATACGTGACTCAGCCAGCTTTCGGACGTGGTTTTCTTTATCTCCTCCTAACAAACAAAACAGGTGGATTTTGCAAGCTTTCCCAAGTATGCTTAGAAGAGGTTGTGCACCAGAGTTCTAGGGCCTGGTTTTTCAAAGGTGCTAAGCATCCACGACTCCTACTGAAGTTGATGTCAATTATGGATGCTCAGCACCTCTGATAATCAGTCCCTATTGATGTCTTATTGCTGAATCCATAAAGCCCCAAACCTGCAAATACTTGAGGACTTTTAAAACTTTATGCACATGACACATTGCATTGACCCCCACATATTCACTTTCAAAATGCTATGTGATCAAACTGCAATATTATAAAAATTGAACTAAATGAATCATTGGGATGCCCCCCAAAAAAATCTGAACTTCTTGTTTCTTCTTCCTTTCCCTGGCCCCAGTTGACCAATAGTTTACAATGTTTACTTTCAATCAGCATTGCTACATTTTAAAACCGTTAAACCACAATTCCCAGTATATTACTGGAACTACACCACTTTAGTTACTTAGACAGCTAAGTATTAATGATTTCCTCTTGAAATAGCTTAGCTAACTTTGTCTGCTCACTACAAGTGTATGGCTCGGCTTGTGATTGATACTGACTCATAGTCCCGAATTCACCCTGCAGTGAATGGTTCAGTCTGTCTGCTGAAGAGATGACATCCAAGTTCAAACTTGGTACAATGGAGAGGTAATTGGGGGGTAGGATGGGATGTTTATAAATACATGGAAGTCTACTGCAATGAAGCCAGCACTGAAATAAACTCAGACACAGGTTTAAAGACAAAAAAGATTTGAAACAATAAATTCCCTCACTTTGCATATTCTCATCTGTTCACTGTGAAAGACTGGAATGTGCACCCCACTTAGTGACTTAAGTGGTTAAAACAAGGAACTGGGATCCTTGACTGATGGGCTTTTCTCTGAGCTGAGCGTGGCATGAGTTGGACTGGCAAGGTCAAGTGCTGGGGAGAACTAATTCAGCTGGAAATAAAGGAGTGGATTAATATTTTGGGGGGGGAGGTCCAGGGGGATAGTAAGGAAGATAACAGCTAGATTTAAGGGACAGAGTTGGGACAAAGGGAGAACAGTGAGGGGCTTGAAGAGGGATAAATACAGGCCTTTTTTGCTCCAGGCATTGCTACTACTTTAAAGTATCCTAGTTATTCATATAGAAAAGGGGAGGGATGAGGAGAGAACATCCTTCTTTTTTTCTCACTTCCCAACCAGCCTCCTTTTCTCCTCCACTAAAATGTGTCCCAGTCACACCCCTAATCAGTGTTCATAGCTCTTCTACTCCAAGTCCCATTATCATGGAGGAGTGTAGCAGGGAGGGAGCAGCTTGTGAGCTGCAACCCCACCAATAATTATGGACACCAGCCACCGCTGGTTCTAGCATTAACTTGCTGTGTGCCCTGAAGCAAGTCACTCAGCCTCATTGTTTGTAGCACTTGGGTACTTTGTAAAGCCAAGAATCCTTAGCTGGGAGCTGGATCCTCAGCTGAGCTATTTTAGTTTGTCCCAGATGGCTTCAGCTGAGGACCTGGCCACAGGAGCATTGCCTTAGTTAAGACTATGCTGTCTAGTCTTCTGCACATTTCTCAAGAATAGCACAGCACAAAGAATCAAGGGATGCATGAAGAAAACATCTTTAGTAGCACAGGACTTCCCATACCAGGTCAGATCAGTCTCATGTAGACTGTTGTCTTCTCTGTTGTCAGGACCAGATCCAACAACATTCAGCACAAGAATCCCCAGATGAAACACACCCATAGTAGCCTGCTCATAAGGAAAATTTCTTCCTAGTTCTCTCAGTTCCCAGTTAGCTTATTCCCTGAAGTTTGAGGTTTATAGCCCTTATTAACTAGTATCCTATTTTCAACAAGAACTCCATTAAATCCCAAAATAAAAATGTAAATCTTACTTTAAATACCAAGCTTTTTTTTTTAGGTCCAGTCAAATGCCCACTGAATTCAATGGGTTTGGCTCAAGCCCTAAAACCCTTCTGATAGTCTGCAATATATGTGTGTCGTGTGCCTCCAAAATAAGGCATTTCCTAGAATGCTTAGGAAATGTGACAGTATTAGTACTTGCACAACTTTTCTCTATGCTACAAAAGGCTACATTTGTGCTACAAGCTAGGGTGTGATTCCCCTGTTCACATACACATGCTCCTGTTAGCTGACATTGAGCTAGCATAAGGTTTAATAGCAGTGTAACCATGGTAGCACAGGCGGCAGCAGCAGAGGCACACCTTAGCCGGGCCAAGTAACTACCTGGCTGAAACTGGTAGGAAAATACACTCTTTCCTGGAGCTAGGACAAGTACAGATACATGAGGAAGGAATCAAACCCCCAGCTGGTAGTGCAGACGTAGCCTAAGAGTGTAATTTCGAAGATGAGACATAGCTGCACTTCCCCTAATGTTACTATGATCTCTTGTTGATCCATTGAAGAAGTCTCTAGTTGGCCATAATCACTCGTGGTGCAATTGTTTACTGCATTTCCTGGAACTGTTTTTTGTAAGGCAGGAGGCTTCCTGCTCGACTTGGCAGTATGGTTTAACAGCTGTCACCTGCAAAAACATGTCAGTCTTAAATGCTAAAAGTATTCTTAGCAATTGTTTTTGTAATTGCCCTGTCATTACACTAGCAGATGTGTAGATTAGAATTATCAAAAGACTTTTTTTTTTTTTTTTTTTAAATAAGGTCAGGAAAATCACAACCAACGCAATAGACTCAGAACCACGATGACAATTTTAAAAATATTGTGACTTTTGTTTAATTATGGACCAAATTCTCTGGGGGTATGAAATGGCAAAACTCCATTCACTCCAGTGGAGCTGTGCTAATTAACACCAATAGACAATCACGTTCTATAAAATATTATTGACCTTTAATTTTCACTTGTTTTTCAATATTCTGTTGTGTACGTAACTGGCTTTACAAGAGCTAGCCAGGTAGATGAATGCAATGCTGTCTATAAAAACTTAATATAGGTGATTCTACCTCTGGGATCTACTCTTCCCAGAGCTCCCATTCACATTTAATGGGAGACTTGCTTGTCGGAGAACTGCAAGATGGATGGAATTCGTATTACTTTGCAAAAGTAACCTTCAGATTTACTTTTGTTCTGGGGGAAGTGGTGGCTAGTGGCGCACTGCAGAGATTGATATTAAATCTGCCTTTAATGAGCATCTTAGGGCTGGATTCGGCCTAATTCCTAGACAGGTGAGCAGCTATGGGTAACTGAGCTCATTCCAACCTACACTGGATGGCGTGAATACTTGTCTGGGTAGTTTGCGCAATTGATGAGAAAAAAAATGAAGTGTGAAAGTGGCAAATAGATTATATTTAAGTCTAAGGCCTGGTCTACACTTACCTTTGCGATTCGGCGGCAGTCGGCGGGAGATACGCAAGTGACGTAAATCCACGCTGTGCTGCGCTGACGGGAACAGCACTTCCTTCGACGCAGCACTACGCCACTTACCAAGGTGGTTTTCCTGCGTCGCTTACTGGATCGACTGAGCGCGTCTATACAGACCGCTCAGTCGATCCAGAGCAATCGATGTGACAGTGGCGAATTTGCTGTCGTCAGTGTGGACCCAGCCTAAAACATTTGCACAGTGTTATACATTTACAAAGGTCTCCCAGCTCTAGTGTCAATGTCTCTGATCTCCCATATAAGAAAGTCACTACACACAATCTGTTACAAATCTCCAAAGTGCCATGTAACAATATTCCAAGTTATGCTACTGTTTCTTTACCTCAGGAAACCTCTAAAGTATGTCCTTAGATGGTGAATATTTAAAACAACAGCAACCCAAACTTTTCATTTTCTTGAAAGGCCTACTTCTCTGAGGCCTCAATGGATCCCGTAGTCCCTCATGTCATAAACTAAGTAAAGATCTAGAGGTACAGAGTAGCTTCTGGGCAGATGTTGTGTGCGTATACGCATGAAATTTTAGTATAGGGATTCATTCTTTTTTGAACATCTGAGGCTTGAGTATAATTCCTCAGATGTAGAAAATGCACATTGTTCTCACGATCACTGAAAGGGAACTTTCAAACCACAGTGCAGAGGTGTTAGCTATCATATTATCCCATTTGCAGCTGTGTTTAAAAAAAAAAAAAAAAAGCTTTATTCTCCTTAAAGCTATAGCATGAAAATAAACGAGCCATTACTTTTAATGCCTGCCGCTTTCTGTAAACAGCGGTGGGAGACAGAGTAAGCTTGACCTTTTCAGGCTGCTAACACTGCATGTTTCAGCCCCCTGGAAATCTAGAAACACAACATAATGGCAATGTCACAACTTGTTCCTGTCTCCAATAAGAAGCAGAGGGTTCGAATCTTGCTCTTAATCTTTTTGGCTTTCAGAATGCAAGCCCTTATGTGGGGTGCAGCAGGGTGTGCAGGGTTACTGGCCAGCTCTGGAAGTATAAGCAGAAACTGTGTAAGAATGAAAGAAAGGTTAAGTACCAGGTATAGTCTCCCTAGTGATCAGTCACTGATCACTTAAGTCCCTTGTGCATCTAATGTCTTAATTGCAAATATGCAGAGGAAAAGGGTGGGCATAGGTGGACAATGGCTATATGTAAGAAGACAAATCCTCAGATGGTGCAAATCAATGCAACTTCATCTGAGGATCCAGGACTAAGCATAATATTCAGCATGCTAATAAAAGGCTTAGTTATCCTGAAGTGACTCTTTTTCTATTAGACCAGAGTCATTTGGTCCCATGGAGTGGAAGCTCATTAATGCAGAATTGGTTTCTCTGCACTCCTGATTCTGTCCATCAATTTAAACCTTGCACTTCAGTGCAACACTCTCCATCTATGCTGTGCAAGTTCAAGCCCTTAATGGGGAACTATTGGGTTGTGAAGGGAAATAATCGTGTACCTACAGAGAGATTTGAATTCCTGGTGACCTTCCAGTGCATTTCTGCAAATGGCTGATATTTAGCTTCAAAGCACATAAAAAATTTAAAGAATCACTAAACACTAAGCAAAAAGAAAAAAAGTTCTCTGCACTCAGTGAAATTATTGAAGCAATAAAGAATAATGTTTTTGCAGATGAGGCTCCAGGCTGAGCAGTGCAGAGCAAATCAATAATGTCAGACTTCTTGCCAGGATCAAAATACTTGAGGAAATAGCTGCAGAGTAAAAGAGGGAAAGGCTCATTTCAGTCTGTCATTGTGCAGTATACTGCAGTATTACAGGACAAACTATCAGTCTTGCTAGGGAGTTGGAAAGCATTTAATCAACGTTTTGAGCCATTGTTTATCCTGAATAATTATGAAACTGAATATAAGGTGGGGACAGGTGAGGGAGTCTGACAAGTGATGGGTTCCATCAACGCTTTCAAAAAAAATTGACTTCTTTGTGTAGCTCCCAGTGAAGAGGGAGAGTTCAGAAGATCCACAAAGGCCAGGTAGCAAATGAGTCACAGGTATGTGTCTGGCCTGTTTTGAGTGCAGAGATTGCATTGAGCATTCTGCCAGTCAGTGTCCTTGACATGGGGGGATATTCAGGTAATCCAGATGCACAAAGTGGGAAATGGGAATGAAAGTAGTGTGACTGGAACATTGTTATTGCAATAAGGCTTGGGGGCCCTAGCTCTGTCTGGGGCCCCATTGTGCTAAATGCTGTATGTATATAAAGGAAGGCAGTCCTTATCCCAGAATGTGTACAATCTGCATAGAACAAAGGGTGTTGTTGTAACATTGTTTCATTTTTATAATTAAAGTGACCCAACTCCATTTTAAATTAAGAGAAATACAAACTCATTGGGCCTGGATGTAAAACGTTAACTGCTTTGTAACAACATCCAGCCTTGTCTTATCAGGAATCTCTGTGATAAGCACCAGGAGAATCCCAGCAGGTGTTAAGTACTGGAGACAATCAAGATGCAATCAGTATGTGGCCTGTAGACTTTGGTAAACCTGTATGGGCCCTCTGTGACTTGAAACTCAGTAAACTCCATTTAAAATAATATTCAGACATGTATTGCAATGAGTGATCCTTTGTCAACAGCAGACAATAGCTAGAGTAAATCCACAGAAAGAGCACAACTGCCCAAGCAGGGGGCCAGAAATCTGTCTAGCACATAGCTGGGCAATCAGGAAAGATAAGATCACGTTTGGCTGTGTCGGGGTGCAGCCCCCGATCACCTCATCGCTCTTAGAAACTTCATAATTGGCTGAAAGTGGGCATATGGCTGTGAGGAAGAGAATATAAGGTGATCATAAACAGGAAGTAAATGGAGAAGTGCCATATCTTAAGGAAGAGCACCAGAATAGCTCTACGTGGAGGCCTGATCTACCTACCCGTCTCTCCCCAGTTTGCCACTCAAACCTGAGTATAGAGCATGTGGCTATGAAACCTGAGTGTGACAGTATATTCCACTCAGGTGCAAACCCAGGAATCGAACTAGTAATATAGGAGTGTTGCTTTGCTGCTGACAAACCTCACTGTTGCAGTATAAGTATAATTGTGTAAGTATAACTCTATAGTGTAAGCTAGCTTTATAAGTATAATCGTACAATTGTAATTGCGGTTGTGTTTTAAATAGTTAAGTTGTTGTATTAGATAAGAATTAATGGTGATTTTTAAATTGTAATTGTTGATTTATAGATTGTTGCAAGTAAAACAAAGTTGTATGCAAAGCAACCCTTGTCGCTCTTTATTTGAGGGATCCACATAATCGAACCTGGCAGCAACCTGGTTCTTGTTGTCACCTCAGCTGTGAGAGAAAGGAACTATTATTCTAGTACTCAGAGGAGAAACTGTGTGAACTATGTGACAGTCCAATGTCACCCAGGAAGCCAGTGGCAGAGTCAGAAACTGAACACAGATCTCCTGGGTCTGTGCCCTGTGTCAGAATCACCTTCCTAGGGTGAAGAGTGAGAGTTTGGATTAAACTTCATTTAAATACTACTGTATGATGTTGGGGAGTTTTAACACCACATTGGCTAATGTTCAGAATTTTATTTTTAAATCATAACTATCTTGGAAGTGTCTGCAGAGCCTAAAAGTTATTTACCTGAAGTCTAGTGAATTCAGTTACCTAGTGGATTTTTGGATGGCCATTGCTGGAAAAAGAGAAACGTGAAGGATCAACTTTTAAATCCCATCCTAGCACTAATTACACTTGCATGGCATAAGAGCTCTCTAAGGAAGCCTGCAGACACCAAGGAGATGTGGCATTTTCCCTACATCATGTCAGAATTAGAGCTGCCTGGAGGATGACAGTTTCGTCTTATGGCAACTTTTGAGGTGTCAGTTTTTGAAACCAAGCCAAAACCCTTTGAACATTTCAGAATTGTGTTGTCAAAATGCCAGTTTTCAAGGCAAAACCTGAGCGCGGAGGGGTGGGGGGGGGGGGGGGGGGTAGTGGATAAGCCACTGGCCTTAAAGACCCATATTCAAATCCCTATTCTGACTGATTCCGAGAATTGTTTTTCATTCCAGATCACTCAGAGCAGGGACTAACACTTGGATCTCCCACATCCCAGGGCAATGCCCTAGCTACCAGGCTGCAGAGAATGCGTTTTGGTTTTGGCAAAATTTTGTTTGGCTGTAAGTATTCCAAACCAGCTCTAGTCAGAAACCCTTCAGGAGAATGGCAGGCAATCTACAAGGCAGAAGCCTTTGAAATCACAGCAAATGAAAGTGGAATTGCTATCTCAAATTAAGAGATTAAAGAGTGGAATAATTGCTTTTTTAAAGATATCAAGTTATAAAAGTAAAGCCTAAATTAAGAAACGTACTTTAGAGTCATGCAGCTAGATTTGAATATTTGAGAATTTGAAGATTCTCCTTTTACAGCAGTAAAATTCCAAAGCACCAATGTTGCCCTCACAGGAGTTACCCTCGTGAACAGCTGGAGTAAGTGAGATAAGAGTGTCCATTCTGGAATTCTGGTCTAAAGAAGCAATAGCTTATTCTGGAGCTGAAGCTCCCCTTCCGTTGAACCTGACTGACAGAGGCAGAAAATAACTGAAATTACAGTTTAACTGATTCAGTTCTTCTTGCTCTTTATCTCCAAAATGGGGAAAAAAGTTGCACAAAATGCACTGTTCTATGATTATTAAACAAAAAGTGGGTTCAAATGCAGTCAGTGGTTCCAAAAACACTCAAAGAGCCAATCTTTTCTTAACCACCAAAGAATCAAGTCTACTGTATCATTTGCAGCATTATTTTACAGCCGTCAATAACAGAACTAAAGACCACCTTCCCAGATTGCATCAGTTCATCATAACCTAATGTTCATTTAAAAAAATGAGCTGCTGCCCTTATCTGAAACGCAGAACATTTTAAAAGTATTTCCCTGTGGAAAAGTAAAAAGTCAGTAATTTGTTTCCTATCAGCTTATCTGTCCTACAAACATGGTCTTATACATAAGGAAAACAATGTATTGAAGATTTCTATTCTCCTTTGCACACTCTGAATTTACCATTGAAAGGGAATTCATTGGGAGTGTTTAAATCAAAAGGGAATACATACAAATTATGTTAGCATTGTAAGACATCCTGTCAATAGCCTAAAATATCAATGTCATAAGCACAAGAGAAAGATTGGATTTGGCCAACTGCTTCCCCATTCCTTTTTCTCCGTTTTTCTTGTGTGTTTGCTTTTTTCCAAAGCAATTCCATATTTCTTGAGTAGAGGAGAGAAAGAGAACTGGTAATGTTAAAAGACCAGCACTTGTGAGTAACCTTATGGTGCCAAACTAATGGGCACCTGTAATAGCGAGGAGAAAACGGTAGTAAGAAATGCAGTACACTTCCACACTTCAAAAGAATTTTTCCAAAGTAGTGAATTTTTATAACCACTGCATGATGAAACATATTCTGTCCCCATATGACTCCTTAACAGCTGATCCGCCTCTCCTTAACTTACAGTGATGTAAAAAAGAGCTACAGCAATGTGACACTCATGATGCTTCTGCTCTCTAGATGAGCTTTCCCGTGTGAATATATTCCTAATGGGGATCAAGATCAATGGATGCTATATTCCTAATATCGGTTTTTACTTTCATCTGCTTAACTCCCCAGTGTAGACTGTCTGGCTTTTGAATTCATTGCGTGACAAAACAGATTTTGCTGATACACAATCATGGTAGAGACTACAAAACTGAAGATTTAAATGTGGAGGGTTTTCTGTTTTTGTTTTGTAGCCTCCTCCATTTTTGGGGCTGGAGAACACAAGTCACTAGATTTGCAGCTGTAGTTTCACTTTCCCTTCAGTTCAAATCACCTTTTGACCAAATCATGTTGCCCTTACAGGGGGTGAAATCCCTAGCTACAGCACGTTATAGTAGGTAAAATGCAATGGTGGTGGAGAGCTCATCTTTACTTTCACCAAGTCCTGGTGGTGGTTGCCAGCATTCATTACAGCAGCCTGAACTGGGCCTCAGTAGTAACTCAGCCAAAATTTTCATTCAAATCACTGCATTTTGCCTTCCTACTTAGTGCAGACTGGCAGATGCAACTGGCCCAGGAGGCAATGTCTCTTGCCCAGTTCAGAGAATGAGGGGCCCTTGTTGGGTGGAGGTTGGGAAGTTCCTCACCCAGGAAAGCTAAAAATATCACTTCCGCTTTGCAAATCATTGGCTCTCCAGGGTACTTGCCCTGGCTCTTTCTTGGCTAAGCTAGAGATATGTGTCTTTTAGAAGGTATGAGCCTTAGCAGGGTGTGTGGCTACCATACATGTGCATATTTCCCCCATACCTTATAAATTATTTATTTTGTTTGTTGCAAAAGAATGCCAGAAATACTGCAACTTGAGGCCCTGAGTCAGAAAAGCACTTAAGCACATTTAAGTCTCATTAACTTCAGTAGGAATTAAACAATGCTTAAGTGACCTTCCAGAATAGGGCAGCTTTCCTGAACTGAGGTCTGGGTTTTTTCTGCCTTATTTACTACACTTTGTTTCTGCATTTCCTACATTTATTCACTACACTTTGTTTCTCCCTACCATATATCTTGGGGTTAACTTTGCTTTCATAAATAACTAAGTAGATAGAAGAGGTAATAGTTTCATGATAAACCTCTGCAAGTATGGGTTATTTTTAAATTCAGATGGGTGACATGCCATCATTTGGAATAGCTATACAGTTATGAAAAATCTATAATACCACCAAGTTGTTTTGTTTGGAAATGTGATTGACCAGCACTAGTCTGGCTGGGTATGGAAAGCAACAAGGGCTGTCTCTGACCGTCCCAGCCAAAGAGGCACTTAAGCACTGGAAGAAGGATAATGGAGCATCAGTTTAAGCCTTTGCCCAAAGTAGTTTGTATGTGAAGCCTATTTATAGAATGGTTTGATCTGGGGGAACAGGTTGGGGATGCAGCCTTTGAATTGGTGCTCTTTATTGCCGTGTGCATAGTGCTCAGAAATGGGGGGGTGGAATGTCACTGCATACAGTCACTTGTTAGGCTCATGCTTGTTGGCAGTGTGCTCTAGGGATCCTGTCCTCCTCCCCCTTTATTACAAGGGTAACAATCTGTTCCAGTTCGTCTCACTCTATAGATATAGATATATATAGATCTGGTGAATGTAAGGGGGCAGCCCCATCCCAAGCAGCAGCAATAATCCATCCCCCAAGCTTACAGAAGCCCCTTCTCCAAATGGTATCTAACAGGGACTGCAGATTTGGAATCATGGCTGGGAGCCCTTTGCTCTATGCAGCGTTGTTCTCTAACGTGTAGGAAAACTCCAGTGGGAGTTAATGCTAATCAGGCCTTGCCCCTGCTCCCTCTGGGGTATCTTGCACCCAAAGGGAGACATGGAGGAAGCATCCCTTGTGGGAGACCAGCACCATAACTGTGTGCTGCATTTGTGCCCACAGGTAAAAGGTGGAGGCAAATCCACAAACCCCCAGCCTTGCACATTGTACCAGAGCAGTCTGGCCAGGAGGTCAGTAGAAGCATCGGTTTGTTGGGTATTTGTGACAGGGCGCCTGCCCCTCACTGTCAGGAAAGGGTTAGAGGGCCCTTGGAAAGGCAGTGAATAGGAAGGAGCTGTGTGGCAGCCAATCAGTGTCCAGGAGGCCAGTATATGAGTGACAGAACAGAGCAAGGACAGTGCCTCCCAGTAGCTTGAAGGGGAAAGAATGGCAGTACCCTAGACAGAGCAGTGGCTGGCTGCTGGGAAACAGCAGAGCCAAAGGCCGTGAAGCGAGGGCAGCGAAGGTACTGTGGGGAAGTGGCCCAGGGAAGTTGGGGGGAGATGCAATGAAAAGCTGCTGCTCGTAGGGTCCATGGGCCTGGACCTGGAGTAGTGGGTGGGCCCGGGTCCTCCACCAGCCCCTGATTGCAATAGGACTGGTGGCAGGACTGCAGTGGCCTGGGAAGTGACCTAGCATGGACTGCAGAATCCCCCTGGAAGGGGGGGAGCACAGACGGTGACTTGAGCAAGGCTCAAGTGGAGACAGACATGAGACACAGCAGAAAGAGGCATTTGCCTGGCTGAGGGCTTATTCCTCAGATAACCAACAGGGAGTCGCACCTTGCAACAGTATAATATGGAAATTCCATAGATCTTTTTTTTTTTTACATGCCCTAACCATTACTTGACCAGCATCCTACCTGTAAGTGTGTGTCCTAGCCAATGTAGTGACGCTCCCTCCCACAGCTACAACAGAGAACTGAAATCCTTTCAGAAGCTGCTAGGCATGTTAATAGAAATCTTCCTGCCAGACCATCTGGCTGCAGATAACACATTATTTTGATCCAGGCCACTGGTAACAGGCTGATAACAGAAAATCTCCTGAAGGAATGAGTTTTGAATAAGGGAAAGTGAAATCTTGATTTAAAAAGGTCTGATGGTATATTAACCTGCCAGATTAGGAGGTCCCTATCCCGCTGTGAATATAAAAATGCTCTTAATGAGAGCATGGGGCCTGTCAAGGCCCATTTATAAATAAAAAGTGATATTTTTCAAGCACTAATTATCTATTAAATTGTAGAATTAGCATCTGAGGTGACGCAGCAGGGAGAAATACAATCCTCTGTGTCTAGGTATGTCTTAATTTGAAGATAAAGGGGTTACTCATTTGTTACAGCTTAATCTTTATCATGTAAGGCCTGCGGGGTGGTTTAGTGTCAGAAAAGAGCGATTTGGGTTGTAAATGAGAGACACAAAGATATTAGCAAGGTCTATAATTGCCTACAGCCACTTCAGTAATGCCCCTCAGGTAACTGGAGGCATGTCTAAAGCAGAAGATCCTGCATTGTTATCTTCTTATCAAATGACTGGGACGAAACCGTCACAATATTTTTACCCATCTCAAATCAGACAATGGGGTAACGTTCTCTTTTGAAGCATCAGCCCATATCTTCCCAAATCATTTAATGGAAGCTGACACTTGCAGTATTCTCTAACCTGTGGGCTAGAGCAGAGACAGAATACAGGAAGTAAGAGGTTAAGCATTGCTTGCTGTGAAGCTGACAACCTACCTATACTACATAAAAGACACAGAAGACTAGATATTGTTGTGGACAGACCAAAACCACAACAAAAATGCATGGATGCATTCAAAAGTCAACTGAAGTGTTGATGTCTCCCATGAATACAACAATGAAGACACTATAAATGGAAATTGAAAAAAGGTTAAGAGAGTAGTACCTGCAGCCACTCTATTTGACTGAGAGAAAGGATGTGATGCTAAGCAGTCATGGATGACTGACAAAATTGTAAACTGAATAAGTGCAAGAAGAGAATGCAAAAATAGAAGTGAGGAATACTGAAAGTTACCCTAAAAATGGAAAAATTAAATTAAATTGAACAAAGATGTGAGGAAATAAAAGAATATGACATCAGACAGAACCACATTGTTCCATTGTTCCTTGCATTGTAAAAAGAAACATGAGACAGTCAAGAAAAAGAATTAGCAGCATTAAAAGCTAAAGATGGCAGAGCATGCTACAAAACCAATAGCATCCTGGAAAGAGGAACAGAATACATGAAGTAACTTTTATTGATGATCCTGAAAAACTGGAAGATATGGACATCGAAAGGGGAGAAGAAACGGCATGACATATTACAGAGCGGGAACTAGAAAGAGCACTAAAAAGTGAGGAAACACATTTGGGGAGGATTGCATTGTGATTGAAATGCTACCGTCCTTGAATGAAGATTCAAAAACTTGTCTGCTAAAACCTTTCACGCAGAGACAGAACTTCCCGAGGACTTCAAGAGGTCAGTCTTCATAGCTCTAGAAAAGGTCAGTAATGCTAAAGAATGTGAACAATCTAGAACTGTCTGATAAGCTACACACAACATTTAATTGGAAATCATCAGCACATATTTACATCTACTATTCTTGGCCCAAGATAGTGAAGTCAATTTAGTTTCTTCCCAAGAGAAGGCACAAGGAAGGCAATTTTCACCCTCAGGATCTTATGCAACTGTGCGATGTCAGTGCAAAGGGAAATGTATGTGTGCTTTGGCGCTTTTGAGAAGGCATGTGATAAAATCCAACAAGACAAGATGATGTGTATTCTTGAAGAATGTCAAATTGACTCTCGAACTACAGTTTAATAAAAAGCTTGTACTGGGGACAGAGAGCAGCAATCCAAATGAACTATGAAAAATGTCTGACTATTGCTGCATCATGAAAGAGGATGCTCATTGGTGCACACATCTCCGCAACTATTCTCTCTCCTGCTCTCAATATAAATATAAATAAAATCAGGGCATAGAGGTCAATAGCATCAATAACATAAGATATGCCGATGACCTAATTTGCATCACTTCAACAAGGGAAGAGCTCCAGACATACTTATTGCTGTGAACAAGGCCAACAAGAAATACTGAATGACTATCAACATTTAAGGAGAACACAAAGTATGATAAATAAACATAGTAACTCACAAGGTAGGCAACACCCATGCCTCAATGGTCAAGCGGTGGAATAAGTTAATAGTTTTCCCTGATTAGAGAGTCCTAAAAAACATCAGGAGGAAGATGCAATAAAGAAATCAAGAGGATACATCTTGCAAAAAATGTTATTTAAGAAATGCCAAAAACTTTTGTTATCAAGTTAAAACTGCACATCTGCACTAGGTTAAGTGCTATATGTATGGTCAGCCCACAGGTACGTTTTGTGAGATCTGGACTCTTAAAAAATGATACTGAGATGATTCTGAGTATTTTAGTTTTGGTGTTATGGAAGAATGTTAAAAATTACCTGGATAACCCTAACTATGAACAATGAGGTGACTTTAGGACAGAATAAGAGATTTGAACCATCATCCCCTCCCTTAATTGAACTGCAGCTTTTCTCCAAGGCTTGGAGTGCTTTGGTTCAAGGATTGTGTGGTTCTTCTATCTTTCTAATCATCCCTCGTCCCAGCTACTAAGAGCTGAGCACCTGGGGATACTGATAGAAGTTAAAAAATGTTGAAGTCCCTAAAATTGCAGCGTAGGGATGTACAAATTACCAAAACCTAAACAAAAGCCTTTATGGCCCATAAACTTACTGTTTATTGGAGCAGTAAATAAATCTTGTCATGTTATCTACCATGTCCACCTTTCCTGAAGGACTAATATGACCCCTCTAAAAGTGAAAGACCTAGATTTTCCTGCTGTTCAGCATCAGCCTTTTAACATTAGTGCTATGAATGTTTTTTCAAACCATATTGGTATTAAATACCAGTGACATTCACCATTGGTGAGCCTTGATACTCAAACATAACTTCTTGCATTTTATTTCTCTGCTCAGAAATGACATTTCCTCTGTATATCAAGGTAATATCACACCCACAGACTTTTCAGAAATTATAACTGCTGTAGCCTGCATGCCCCAGGAGGTGATTTCTCTAAATTGGCAGGGTTGCCTCTCAGTAAATCTTCTGCCAACTTGTGGAGTTCATGTGGTTCATTCTTTATACTAACAGCCTCTTTAAATTTAAACACACACATGCACAACAACTCAATCCTCCAAGTGAGGCTTTTATCTCAACTCATAAAAGCACTGCAGTTTTCCTTGCTGTTACATTCTACGTTAAAATGAAAACTGGGGCTCCATTTTTAATTAGATTATAGACATATGTTATCTAATCAGCCCCTGCACTGTGTCGTGTGACTTTTGCCCTCCATCTCACATTGGCGCTTGATAACCACAAGTAGCTGATTCCTTAAGAAATAACAAACTGTAAGTGACAACCCATGTGAGTAACTGAAATGTAATTATCCTGTTTTCTCTCTCAAACACAAAGGGGAATGAACTGCAGTCACTACTGTACAGCCTGCATGGATGAAAAACATGTGTAACTTGTATGTGAATGCTAGTTAAGTTTGCATTTGTTCCACATACTGTATTGGATATATAAAAGCCTATAATAAGAAAAAGGGCAAGGCTTGTGCATGCAAGGATCATTCATAGATGTTCTCAACTAGTTATCCTGACTTTTTCCTCGCTTTTAAATATTGAATAAACTATCCTTTTATAGCTTGCATTATGATCCTTGCTTTTTTGACAGTATTGGGGATCAGCTATTGTTCTGTATATGAGTAACTGGACCCTATGGTGCACACATGCAGCATATATAAGTTCTTACCTACATATACTAAACACGCATGCTTTCAAGAATGTGCATCGGCTTAAGAAATCCCCAAGATTTTATATGGGCTCTTGTGAAACCTGATGGATTTATGGAACTGTAGCAGATTTCCGAGGCATGAATTTATGCTAAAGCTGTTGCTGACCTCTATGCACTGGTTTGACTACCTCCGTAATTTACCGAGCTGCTCTCCAGGGGGAGTATTTTTGTCTTCCACTCTAGTCTGTTTCCCTAAGGCCAAATGATGCTCCGACTCCCACCCCACACACTCATTGGGGTTGCACAGTCTAGGGTAGAATTTAGCTGCTGTTTTGAGCAGAGTGTAATGAGAATTTAACTTGCTCACCTAAACCAGGAAAGCTCTCTTCCTGTTGCTATGGAAACATCTCCATTCCACAGCCCCTGATTACAGCCCATTGCTACTGCCTTGCTCTTCTTTCCTACTGCAGTATCTTGGACCAGTCGCTATCCTCTTATGCTGCTTTACTGAAACCAGGGTGAAGTTAATAAGGAACATCCTTAAGCACATGGGACTGGATTCATTCCAGGTGTAGTGCCACTGAAGTCCTTGGCCCTGGAGACACTCAGAGAATGAAAACAGAATTGCCTATTTGAAAGTGCAAGTCTTGTTCTGACCATGTAACCCCCCGGCTACCAGGCTACACTTCTTCTGGTGTTAGTGCTGTGACTCTTTCCGTGCTGAGTCCTCTGACCTATAATAAATTCCCCAGTTCATCTCTGGCCTTGTGGAAGCAGTTCTCATCATAAGTCGTCGTAGTAACTGCTCCATTTCTGTGTCATGAGCTCACTCCCCAATCTGTACTTCTCATTTTGGGGCCCACTGGGCTGAGGAAACTAACTTGCTGCTTTCTGTGGGTGAGTGGCTGAAGGGAAATATTTGGTGCTGATTTCATGCTAAGTCACTGTAGTCGCTTACTTTCCTGCCTCTGAACCATCGATTTGTTTAGGCAACTATCTTAGCTTGGGTCCTCTCTGCCAGGGATTTGGTTAGACAAATAGTCCAATGAAGATTTTTTTCAGAAAGCAGGTTGGCTTGAGATCTGAGGAACTGTATTGATTAGGGACCTAGACCTTCATAAGGGGAGAGGCCTGTTCCCCACAGTTACCAGATATTTCATATTCCTAAAAACTCTATTCATAAACTCATTGAAGTAGTTGCGAATGAAAATAGATCTTGTGTGAACTGGCTTAGCTTGATTTGAGGATCTGGTCCGTGAAGCTAAAGCTTCTGTTAAGTAACTGGTAAGATGTTTGGCGCAGAGATTTTGGTCTTGATCCTCCTCCTGCTTTTATAATAATGCAACTTAATTGACTTCATGGCTACTTTTTTCACAGGCAATAATGGAAAACATCTAGCTCTTTGTTCTCATGTTTGCCTGTCCAACACTTAATTCATATTGCTCAGTAGACTAAACACACTCTGATACAAGGGCACATCCGTTACACACTAAAGTAACAGTTGCTATTTATAGAAACACCATATCCTTGGACATGTTCTTTAAAGATCTGATTCCCGGTTGGTTGTATGGGTTCACTTGCCATGGGGTGTATTGTTATATTCAGAAGCTTGGAATAGATATCACTCAGGTGGTGACTTACCAGAGCTGGTGCTTACTGAAATGGTGTCTCAATGGTTGGGAAAGGGAGCACTGGAAGATGTAATTTACTAGTTTGCCAATTGCTAGTGTAAATTAAAGCTAGAAACAGGAAATGTCCCCAGTAGACAGTTAAAACTGATCTTCATGGCTGTGCAGCTATTACACATTTGCGTCAGCTGCTGCTTCTCCAGGTTCAGGTGTTCTAATTTCTGCCACCTAGTGACCTAGCATGGAACTGAAACTTTTCATTGCTCTCATACATGGGATGTGAGAGGGGTGGGTAGTAGGGGAGAGGCAGAGAGCGAGCAGCCAATTACTGGGGCAAACTGTGATACAGGATTGTATTAGGCAAAGCTCCTTACTGGTCTCCAGAAAAGAGTAACATGACCTACTCCAGCAGAGGTGCTGGATGGCAGCATGTGTTGAAGGTATTGGAGTGTGGGGCCATGGAAGACCAACAGTGTGTTGGTCTTCCATGCCCTGACCTATTCCTGCACGAAGGTGGCTAAAGCATACACTCCCTGCACCCTCATTCCCCTGATCACAGCAGCACAAGACTGGGCAGAAGTCCTATCCTAGAAGAATCCTAAGTGAGGGGTATATGTTTTTATTTTGATGCACTGGGATTATCGCATGTAATTGCGAGATCCTGCAATGTTTCCTATATTTAAATGGAAATACTGATAATTACTCAGTGCAAAGTGGATAATTACACTTGCCTGAACTCACAGGCTGGTGACTTTTAGAATGTGAAAGAGGAGTATGCTCCCCCTCCTGGATGTAAGTGAGGAATGGTGCAACAGATGACTCAGACACGTACCTTGCCTGTCTTAGCCTGAAACAAGGGAGATGCAATAATGAGATTTATTAATCTGTGAGCTACAGCTGATCTGCTTCTTGGCAATACTGAAAATGACATACTTGGGAAATAAAATGGTGCAGCACATCCAGAATGCACACTGCATTCTGTTCTTAATAGAAACCCCTCAACCGGGGATTTTAGGGACATGCTCTTTTTGCTTTCTTAGTAGTTTACAATGTTTTTTTTTTTGATTAGCTGGGTGACTGTTCCCTTTCCGGCACTCATGTAAGATATGTTACAATAAAAGTCGCACTGTAATTGTCTTGCTAAAGCCCGAATTCATAAATCAAAGGCATATTGAACTCCCAAACAGATATCCGCCTTAACAGAACAGGTGATTTGGAATGAAAGCTGATCCGCCATCTGTAACCTGTCATATGCAGGGGACTTCCCATGTTGGGGTGACCTTTCATATAAAAATAGGTGAGTCATAACCCGAGTCTCTGAGGTTATGAAATCCCAGTGGCCAATCTACCCACAGATATGCCTATTTAATAGGAAGTCCCTATGTATTGCATCACTTCAGTTCCTGGGGAGGTTGGAATTTTCTTCAAGAGAGCTGTAATCTGACATGAGGTAGGGCTCAGCCATTGGCAGGCAAGATATGCGGGCAAAATTCCTGATTTCCTCATGATTCTGCTGTGTTAAAGCTGTATTGTTTGTGGCGATGAGGGCGCTCCAATTCCCAGGATGATCAGGGCTGGCCAGAGTGATACTCCTCTTTGACAATCCCTAGCTGGCGTAATTCAAAGGCCCCCTGAAGCTGCTCTTAATTATGCATGTGGCTGACCTGTCCCCCAGATGGACATAGAATTAGCCCAAAATTGCCCTTCTTCCTAACTCCTGATCCTGTTCAGGGTAGAGCTTGGCAAAACCCAAAAATTAGGACCCAGGAGTTCAACCCTAGCCTCCTTTTATCTCTGTGCACCAAAGTTTCCAGGCTCTCCCTCTCCACTTCAGTCTCCAGCCCTCTTATGGCTCACGCTCTTCTCATGAGACTTCTGCTCCTTTTTATCTATTTCAGTGCCCCAAAGCCTTCTAGGGTCTCCTCTGTACCCACTGGCTTGTTTTTTCTCTGTCACCAGCACCTTGGAGTCTCTTCACTTCACAAATCACCGTAACGTTTTCCATGGTGCTGTGGGTGAGTAAGATTGGTGGGTGGTGGTAGTGGTGTTGTCCGGTTTCCCACCACCCTTCTCCCCCAACAGCAGTGCTTGGAACGGATTCAGGAAAAAAGCATCTGCAAAAGGAATGCATACATAGAACTTAAGCCTTTCAAATTGTCCTGTCCGATGACTCATGCTGGAACCCTACAAACCTCAAGTGTGATGGAGATTTTAATCAAACTCATTCTCTCCTCACTAAACAAAAAATTGTTAGCATTAAACTTTGAGGAATGATGGATGCTCCTGAACAAGATGCTGACTGGTTTATTCTGAAACTATCCTACTCGTAATGTTATATTCACTAAATATAGCTAATTTCTGTCATATTCAAAAATGAAGAAAGGGTAATTAGTGGTGTTTTGTCTATGGAAAAAGCTGATTCTTGCAGGAAAACACAAACTCTGATACCCACAAAGACCTTTAAATGGCAGATCTGACATGAAGGTCTGTATCCACATCTCCACGCAGAGGAAGGAAGGAGCAGAAAACCTGCTTCTTTGGCCAGAACTGTGTCCATGGGAGTTGGGGAAGTGTGAACCAATATTGCAAGCAACGTTAACGGAGTGATTTTTCAACAAGTCAGCAGAGGCTCTGGCCATAAAACGTCTGGTCCTTTCATTTCTGAAGAGCCTTGAAGATAAAAATAAGCAAATAAAATTAGAGAAAACAAATCAATAGCAAAGAGCTGGGCATCACTTCTGCTACTGGAAGCTCAGGGCAACCTGAAGATGCCCACCACATGTACGGTGACAGTCTTCTATTGTAAAATGAGTCCATTAATTTGGAAGATGTATCTGACGATTTATCTTGTGAAGCCCCCTTCCCCCAAATCCTGAGAGCAGCCAAATATACAGTGGTGTGAGATTGGTTGAGAGAAATCTGTTAGATTACAGCGGAGGGAGGAATAACACAAAAATGCATTTGCAAGCCTGCCTGATAATGCAAAGTTTGGCTCTGACTGTGAGGGACCTGAAGATGCAGATACTGCATCTGTATTGTATTCATCCAAGAGTGTGATTCCTGTAAATCATAATCGGTTTTTTTATAAGCATAGTTTTGAGATATTTGGATATGGATGCACCATTGTTTAACTAACAAGTAAAAAAGTAAACATGGAGCTAAGAGGTGGCCTTGAGTGGGTTAACGAGAAACACTTATGAGTTGTCGTAAAAAAGGATTAGAACTCTAAATGCAGGGGGAAAAGTGACAAATTGTCACATTGTTTTCCAAACTGTTTCAGTCAGTTGATTCCTGTCTATTTTGTAATGAAAACATGTATGCATTGAGGATTTGTAAGGAGTGTTCAATACAAGAAATAAACACAATAATGAAATGACTCAAGGATGTAATTGTATGAGCAAGGCTGTCCTTAGCCGTAGCAAATCACAGTTTTACTAGTCACTCCTGTTATAAGCAGTTGGGGCGCAGTTTTACCTCTATGCAGAGGGCCAGCACAAAAGCCAATGTGCTACTTAAACTGTCAAAATAAGGTGTTTAGTGAAATTTAAATGGGGCATAAAGACTTTGTGCTAGCTCTCTACATAAAGGTGAATATTGCCCTTAAAGAATTTGCCCAGAATCTTCACTGTTTCTCCTACATGATGACTAAAAGAAAATATATAGCAATGTGAGTTATATGCGATGTGCTGTGGGTTTTAAAACAGCATTAGTCAGCAAGTGAAGCCTTGAGACAAACCCTCATAGTAATGAAAATTTTTCTTGTGAGCTGTCTTGTAGTGCTTGTTTGATACAAAGCTACTTCCTTTCGCACATGGGAATCTGGAAATGACGTTTCACTGAAAATACAGATTTTACAAGGAATTTTACAGAGCCATCATTCTTGGCTATCTGGCATTTCCTTCAAGTTTTAAGCAAAGGCTCTTGATAGGTGCATATGTCGCAATGTTATACCAGCTGTTACTTTTATGTTTTTTTTCTTAAATTTTATTTTTAAGGAGGTTTCAGAATTACCATTTAGAAAGGAACAATCTGTTTTCAGTTTCTGATCACAAATTTTACAAAATCCAAGACTGAGAGAAATGTTTCCATGTTTTTAAATTCCAGTGCATATAGGGGGAGAAGAGGGAAGAAGGGAAACAAAGACTGTGGGTGAGGGTGAGTGTGAATTAAAATCTCTCTACACATTTGCTACCCAAACATTACAGCACAATTCTAGTGCATGGCATCCAGAAACTGAAATGGATGAGAAACTGGCTAAAAAACCCTTAACTCTCCTATTTTCATTGTCTTTGTGCCAAGCAGAGCAAATATAAAAAAGAAACAAACCTAGATAGTGCTAAGTAAATTATATTTGTAAAATTAATTAAACTTTAAACTAAAATTCTCTATTTTCACATATGATGTTTAAACAGATGCTGTTCTTTTAAATATTTGTTGTTGAATTATGCTGACTATAGAATGGTTGTAAATATTTTTCCTTGGCAGACATTCTTATCAAAATGTTCTTCAGTGTGACTTTAAAATGACAACTTTTTAAAGGGAAGGGAAGTCCCATCCTTTACACTGAATGTGCAAGTAGATGTTTGAAACAGAAATCAATTTAGAAATGTCAGAACTTTGAATAGGGCAAAAACTGTGTTCATAACAGTTCTAATTCTAGTAGCTTTGTAGGGAACCAATGGGCCTTCATTTCTTAAGCTTTCCTCTCATAAGAATAAATTGCTGGCCTTGTGATCAGTGGACTCTTCTGAATGGGCAGCACATGTTCATATTCCCCAACAGGTAACTTTTGTTCAATTTACCGGTGCCTATACATTTACTGTAGATCCCTGGTTACAATGTGCTATTCCAAAGCTTATGCAAAGCTTGCAAGGAAATAAACACACAAAACTAGATCTTTTATCAATTTGCCAGCAGGTGGCATTACCAGAGCAGTTAAAGACGTTTTAAACCATTACAACTGGAACTAGTTGAATAGGTTGCAATGAACATTTTATTCAGTAAATGAAGGCCTTGTTTCTGTTAACATTATCTGCCAACATGCCTCAATTTTTACAAATCTGATCATTTTTTGAAATGATCTGCCAAATGTTTTAGGCAAACAATTTTTAGCCTTTCTATCATTTGCAAGCCATTCACTGAAATGGTTGCCTTCAGCCTTTGTTATTCATAGTTCTGCTATTTACTATTTATGATTGGATACCTAAGATCCTGGGTATTGTTGCTGCTTCTTGATAGGATGACAAATATTCCTGTTTATAACGTTGTGACTATTTGCACACATACCTTGTGAGTATCTGGGACACTTCCAGCATGAATGCATATTTTCATGCATGGTTTGGATACTCATCCCAAAAGCACTATTATACATTGATTTGTCCTGTGAATGTTTACAGATGCTGGATAGATGGGGGTTACAAAAGCTGTCAAATCAAATTCACTATTTTATTGAAATGAATGTTCTTTATATTATTGTTGTGTTAAGCATTTGCTCATTTCTAACTGCCACTCATGCTTGCTAATGACTGTTCCAGTACAAACTGGCTTCCTACTGTGTATCAAGTGCTTTGGCTGAGGGAGCACATCTATCCAGATAAATTTCCTCTTGTGTCTCTGAAATTTTCAGATGACTTGGGTTCTGTTTGTAAATGGACCCGTAAACTAAAGCCTCAGTGCCAAAAGTCTCAACTCAGCAGTCAGACTGGGGAAATGTAGGGGAAATAATGCCCATCAAATGAACAAAAGGTCTTTTGTAGGTCTTTTCTGTCAAACAAATTGTTTTAGTAAAAGATTCCAGGGGCGAAGGAAGGGAGTGGATTAAGGTGTATGTCACAGAAGCACTGATTCTAGTCAGTAACAGTGTCTGCGTTTAGTCTATAGTTCCAGTGATATAGTTTGTTTCCCAGACCAACTAACCAACCAACACCTGTTTAGAACATGACACGAAAGGGAAATTAAATTCTAGATGTAATTCCCAAATTGTGCCAGTTTTCAAAGCAGCCAATTAATATAGGCTTAAGCTTCAGCAATAATGTTTGAACATACAAATTCTATTGTCTCTGCTGACTAATTACGATGCTACCTGTGTTGTACTTTGGCAAGCAATCAGAATTTATTCACGGGTACTTTTGCCAGCTGTGCTTGGGAAAATGCTTTGCAATAAAGCTCCATTTTATATGCTTTATTAATATTTATTGCTTACTGGATGCAGTTGTATATTTATCTGTTTCTCTAGGAGAGCTTGAACAAAATGCAGCAAAAGCTTTTGGGAGGGGAGGGGGAAGAAATAACTGACTACAGATTGTGCTTATTATGCAGTTGTTCATGGCATGTTAACTAGATCTGAATTATACTAAAAGTGGGGAAAGTCAGTCTGGTGTATAAAGCTTCCAAGTTCTGATGCAAATTATAGCCATGCACAGACAGCCAAGGCCCTGATCCAGCAAAGCTGCTGACACGTGCTTAACTTTTGTTACTTGAGAAGTCCCATGTACACTGCTGGGTCAAGGGCCGGTTCCTGAAAGGAACTGGAAATCTGAAGAGAATATATTTAGAAGCATAGCACCTGTAACTGTTATCTGTTACGGTCAGTGTTCACTAAGAGAAAACGTAAACTATGGTTACACTGAAGGTATGACGTTATTTCAGTGGCAGGGTGGGTGGGTGAGGTAATACCTTTTATTTGACCATCTTCTGTTTGATGAGAGAGACCCATCTTATCTACGCAGAAGAAATGTTTGCTACGAGGCAAACTACTTCATTAGTTTTTAAAATAATGTACACGTTAGGCCGAATTCCACTCCATGTTACACTGCATGACCCCATCAAGTAACAGAAAGAAGGATCTGGCCTCTTTTATCAAACTTCCTAAACTAAATACTTACAATTTATAGGCGAAATCCTCTCAGTTTGTTGGCATGTATAGTCAAGTGGATAAAGCAAGCAGGAGTTAGACTTTATGCATATAGGCTGGGATTGTTAAAAGAGCCTTAAGGAATCAGGCACCCAAATTCTGTTGAAAATCAGAGGGCGCCTCCTCTGACAATCCCAGCTGCAGCATAAATCTTTAAGCATACACATAACCTAGCTTCTGGCAAAATCAAAACTTCAGACAGATCCAAACGTCCTCAAAGTCAGCCAAGCACAAGAGGAAATTATATCTTTCTGGATCTAAACGAGAGGATCATGAAGACAGTCTTTTCATTCTGACTAATAGAACTAGCAGCAAAACTTAGTTCAGTCCAGTTAGTAATGACAATTATTTCAGTTTTATTTCTCAGGAAATGTTGTGACTCTGCCAGTTAAGTGCAGTAATTCTGACATGAAAGGTAGTCTAAAGGGCAAATTCTCTTCCTATTTGTACCAATGCAATCTACAGTCTTCAAAGGTTGTAACTGAGAGCACAATTTGGCTCTGTAGGTAAATCCTGCTATCCATGTGCACTGTCAAGCTTCGGCCAGGATTTTCTCCCCCAGATGTCCTGCAGCATTCTTTGCCGAAGGATTCCTGCCCTCCACCTCAGAGGTGGCTGCGTCTAAGTGGAGTTGTATGAATATAACCGGGATCCTTAGTGAGGAAAAATACTAAATATATCTAGGAGCTATCTTTTTACCCAAAATCAAAAAATCAATGACAAATATTAAGAAACACAAAAAAAATCATTCTCTGAAAAAAGAGGAAAACCACCCACTATGCAATTATTTCTATATCAACATTTTACCCCGAAAATATAAATGTAAATAAGAGTGTTTTTCACTTTTTATACATAATTTTCTATTCTTCATGCTTCTTAATTCTTCATACGAAGAACACATCTCCAGAATTGGTATTCGTCTTTATGAGGGAAAAGCATGGAAAACCATAATGCCAGGTACCAGCAGCATTGTCCAAGAAGCATGCAAACCTGAGAGGGGGAACATCACGTCTCATAAAACACTGAATGTCTTGTTGAAAAACAAACAACTCCTACTTTTGCATGTATCCAAACCTAATAGGATTATCTCAGCCGGTAAGTGGTAAAGTTACCACTTCTTCCCATTAAAGTTGTCTGAACTTTCAGTATATTTGTTATGAATTTATTTTTGCACTTTCTAATGTTACACATGCTATAAAAATTGTCTGTTTCAGGGCTTACTTGTGCTGGGGTAACTCTTAGGGGGGAAAGCTGGTATAAAACTGAAGTAAATGAGAAGATAATTGTGCCCTATGCATATCTTTTAGAAATCATTTTAGTTTCTGTGCATTTGCGTGTTTATTGGATGTTTATCAATTCTGGGCCATTATATCTTTTTTCTCTGAAGTTATCAAGAGAAGAAAGGAGCTTATCAAAATTGTGAGCTGAATCACTCACTGTAAGACACATGAGACCTCCTTATAGCCTTAGGAAAGGTGACATTGAACATTCTTTAGCAATAGTATATGGAACTTTCATTATTTATATGTTTATAAATCTCCATATACTTCATGCTTACATTTCTAAGTGGTTATATGGAGTGATATGCCTGTTGGTGAATATTTTAGTGGTTTTTTTTTTACTACACCATATGACTAACCAGATCATCCTAGAAACAAGAACAGTGCTGCAATGAGTCTTACTTTCAAATTGATCTGCTTAATAACTAGCTTCTTGACTCTAATGGCTTGTATATACATGAACTTGCATGGGGTCATTTTTAATTTATGTTTTATGTATTGGTTTAAAACTGGTGATATAGGTTTAACTTTCCCCTGGAAACATAGAAACATAGGTCAGAAGGGACCAATATGATCATCTAGTCTGACCTCCTGCACAAGGCAGGCCACAAAACCCTACCCATACACATTTATAACAACCCCGAACCCATGACTGAGTTATTGAAATCCTCAAAAGTGAGATTTGAGGACCTCAAGCTGCAGGGAATACACCAGCAAGCGACCCATGCCCCATGCTGCAGAGGAAGGCGAAAAACCTCCGGGGCCCCTGCCAATCTGCCCCGGAGGAAAATTCCTTCCCGACCCCAAATATGGCGATCAGCTAAACCCTGAGCATGTGGGCAAGACTCACCAGCCAGCACCCAAAAGAGAATTCTCTGCAGTAACTCAGTTCCCATCCCATCTAACATTCCCACAGAGCATTGAGCAGACTTATCTGCTGATAATCCAAAATCAATTGCTCAAATTAAACTATCCCATCATAACAT
>VOCS01060995.1:0-68157 GCA_007922155.1 Mesoclemmys tuberculata | reverse complement strand
TTCAAATCTTACCCAATAACCATGGAGATGCCAAGCCTTTAGTAACTAAAAGACTAAAGGTTTAATAAAAAAATCCAAAAAGAATGAAGAGTGTTGTTATGGATAAAAGATCAAATATACATACAGATAGGTGTGAACTCCTTACATCAGTTTCATAGCAGAGATGGTGAGGCTACTAATTTGTAAAAGTCTTTATGGAATCAATGTAAATGGTTATAGTCCAATAGGCAGTTCAGGTGTAGCATTTGGTCAAATTCTTCCATGAAATTGCAGTGAAATCCAGAGTAAATCTGGAGACCTCAGTTCTGTGGCTTAGACCTTCCCTGTCAAAGTTTAAGCGGATCTGAAATGAAAAGGAGCAGGCCCGAGGCTTTCTATGTAGCTGAAACAAGCTTGGTGCTCACAGGTTATGTGGCTTTGATGAAAGAAATCTCACAGTTTGATCTTTATTCAGTGGGTCCTTTCTCAGATAATGCAGCTAGTGATAGCCATTCAAACTGTAAAAACAGTTCACAGATAGTTTACCACATGGAATTACAAGTTCTAAAGATAGATTAGGACAATAATATTATTGTATTATTAGGTCCTGCAGGATAGCTCCAGTGGGAGGGGACTTGTAGCCATATGAACACACAAGTAACACAAGCCACACATTAATAGAATCACACCCCCTCTTCGAGGAAGGTAACCCTAATAAATAATCATACCTCAAAGTGACGAGCAAATCTGGCAACAAAGGGCCTGGTGGTGGGGGGCATCCACATCCCCGTGGAGCCCCGGAGGACCTGGGCATATGGGTGGTCCTCATCTCTATCCTGTCCTTTCTTCCCAATGCCACCCTTCTGCCTCTCCTCTCCGCCCTGGGGAAGCCCCTCTCCACCATCAGCCCACTTCCCCTCGGCTGGAAGGACCCCGCCCTCCTCCACATCCTCTAGTTCCATTGGCAGGTGCAACTTTAGCTGCCACCAGCAGCACATGATGAAGAGGAGCTCGAGGGGTCGTATCTGGTGCCCCATCAAGGGGGGCCAGTATTGGGTCCACTATTCGATAGGGGAGGCCTGGTGCTACCTCTGCTGGGTGACAGGGCACATCTGGAGGGACTGCTCCCTGGGCTGGCAAGGAGGGAGGCCTGGGACTCCCGGGACCCAGGAGGGCACCAGCCAGGCCGGAGGTGGTAACCCTAGCCATCTGGTCCCTGTGGCCACCCCTCCTCCTCTGTCACTGGCTGTCACCTCCACTCGGGCCCCGGGGGGGGAGAGTGCCCTGCTGATTCCCAGTGCAGTCTGGCGGGGCCTGTGGAGGAGAGGGAGCCAGAGCCACCATTATCAGGCACTGGAGGGGGCTCACCCTGGGTGAAGGCCTCTCCATCCCCCGTTGCACTGCCCCCACTTTACCAAGCCCCAACCACCTGCACTCTTGCCTCCTGGTCCTACCCTTGCTGCCCAGCCCTCCGCCTCGGAGGGCTAGGTGCTCGTATGGGGCAAGCGCAGCAAGCACAAGGCTGGAGCCCAGCACCTCCTCCCTGTCATGGCCTAGGGGGGGTGAGTCCCTTCAAAACCAGGAAGGGGGCTGCTGGCGTCGAGCCTTCCACCACGCCCCCTGCCAGAGCCCAGCGGGTGGCACCAGCCGAGGAAGCCATGGTGGCAGATGTGGGATGCACCATCTCCCTCCTGGAGTCCCTCCTAGAGGAGTCCATGGCTGGAAACCCCACCACCACTATGTCATCTGAACTCCAGCTGGTGCCATAGCTACTGCTTCCTTGGCTGCCACTGGGGAGGACCTCGTGGTGGTGGTGGGGGACTTCTCATCCCTCCTTGATGAAAGTGATGCCCTGAGTGTGAGCCTGGCCTGCCAATGGGAGGATGACCCTCCCCACATATGGAGGGCTTAGACCAGGGCAGCGCCTAGGCACCCCTCCTGTTCCCCTCCTTCTGCTCCCAGGCTGCTGACCCCACTCCCACCCACAGAGCCCTCCTCTACCCACCCAGCTGGTGGAAGCACCCCCATCGAAGCTGCCTCAGCCCTTGTGGCAATGGCTGGGGCCAAGTGGCTGGCCACCTGGCACCCCTTCCCTTGCCAGGGGCTGGATGCTTCCCCCCCAAGGATGCCAGCCCGGCTGTCCCCTCATAAGGGCCCAGAGCCATGGGCACTCTGACGCCCAAGCCCATCCCAATGGAGGACACCCCCACCCTGCCCACCTCTCTAGTTCCTGGCCCTGATCAGGAGGCACTGCACCCCACCGGCCTGGTTGCCAGGGCTGCGGAACCCGCCCCCAACCCTGGCTCTGACCCCACCCCCACTCCTTGTCCTGACCCCTCCCCTGGCCCAGCTCCTGCCCCCCTCCCTGCTCCCAACCTCCCCCTGGCTCCCACTGAGACCCCCAAACTTTCCTTTCCTCCCCCTGCCACCTGTCCCTCTGCCACTCCTCTTGGTAGGGGAAGTAGAAGTGGGTGGTAACCTGAGCAGCTTTGACCATGAGATGGTTGAGTTCAGAACCCTGACCAAAGGAAGAAAGGAGAACAGCAGAATACGGACCCTGGACTTCAGAAAAGCAGACTTTGACTCTCTGGAGGAACTGATGGGCAGGATCCCCTGGGAGCCTAAGATGAGGGGAAAGGAGTCCAAGAAATCTGGCTGTATTTTAAAGAAACCTTATTGAGGGCACAGAAACAAACAATCCTACTGTGTAGAACGTATAATAAATATGGAAGGTTTAACAGAGAACTCTTCAGTGAGCGTAACCAGGAAAAGGAAGCATACAAGTGGAACCTTGGTGAGATTGTTACCTGGGGTTTTGCCAACCCAAAGCTCATGAAACTTTACTTTGTGTGAGGTGGTGTCAGGAAATATGCCAAATGGAGACACGGCCATCCAGTCAATTGATGGACTGGTAGAAACAGTGTAACACAAAAGTGCTCTTACTACAAAGCTAGACCTTACTTAGGCTCAAACACGAGAGCATGCTCTTTCTTTAAAGCTATACTTTTACTTAGTCTCAAGCACTTACACATGTCCACAACTGGTTAGTAAAGCACCCCAACCCTCAAGCCTTAATAATTACCAAAGCCTGGGACAGCTTTTGAGTGCAAACAGCGATGGCTTTTCGATTGGCCTGACCTTCCAACTGTCACTGGAAGATCTAGAAGCTGTGTCCAAGAAGAGATACCAAAGAGTTCTAGCCTGTCCCCCCCATTTATCCTTGTTAATAGACAATAACATATCAAGAAACAGGGATGGGAAAGTTTCAGGACCTAGACCTAAAGTTGCCAGAGTAATTAATTAACTAGATGTGTTTCTACAGAATTTGCAGATCTTGAGGCCTGGACAAACATCTTCCAGAGAGCGTGCATGAATATGCTTATTGGTCTTTTCCTCGAAACACAGATCCCAGCACATCAAATAGAGCATGATGGAAGGAGTGCAGGGTCAGGCAAAGGTTGAGCAAGATGCTTCCATCCCCACAGGCCTGCAGAAAGGCCTACCAAGTTTGGCTTCTGTAAGCAACAAATATAATAATAAATTTTACAGTATCACATGGTGTGTGGCTCTTTTACTAGTCCATCAAAATCTCCCCCTACAATGTGATTAGAAAGGAGTATAAAAATACTACTCAAGCATGCAGGAGTGAAATCAAGAAGGCCAAAACACAACAGGAGTTGCAGCTAGCAAGGGCCATGAATGGTAACAAGAAGGGTTACCAACAAGAAGAAGGTCAGGGAATGTGTGTGCCCCTTACTTAATTGGGGAGTCAACTTAGTGGAAGATGATGTGGAATAAGCTGAAGTACTCAATGCTTTTTTTGCCTCTGTCTTCACAGACAAGTTCAGCTGCCACACTACTGCACCGGGCAGCACAGTAAAGGGAAGATATGAAAACCCCTCACTGATGAAAGAACAGGTTCAGGACTATTTATAAAAGCTAGACATGCACAAGTCCATGTGGCCAGATGCAATACATCCGAAGATGAGGAGGGAGATATGATTGCAGGGCCATTGGCCATTATCTTTAAAACTTGTGGTGATCAGGGGACATACTGAACAATTGGAAAAAGGCAAATACAGTGTCCATCTTTAAAAAAGGGAAGAAGGAGAATCTGGTGAACTACGGAACTGTCAGACTCACCTCAGTCCCTGGAAGAATCATGGAGCAGATGTGACATTCCCCTCTGCAGTCTGGACTGGTGCATTGCTGTGTCACCCTAATCCTTCACTTTTGGAGTTTGTCTCACTCTACTGTGCTGTGTAAACCGACCCTCCTGAGCAGTTCACGCACAGCCTCCTGCAAGCAAGGAGCTCTCAGCTCAGTGAGCGAGTGCTTCTGAACAGCCACTCATGGGATTATGCAATAGAATGAACCCAGTAAACAACTCCAGTCCCGGATGCAGCTCTAGGAACTTCCATCTTACAATGTTCAGTGCTGCCCACTGAACATTGCAAGCTCATAATTAGTTCATCAATTTAACAAAGAAATTGATATGCATCAAGTTTATCAATTTAAAGGGAGTATCTAACACGTCTTGAACCAAATGCATTGTTTTAGATGAAACAAACAAATACGTTTATTAAGTATAGAAAGATTTTCAGTGATTATAAGTCAGAGGAAAGCAGGTCAGATTTGATCTAAAGTAAATAAAAGGCAAATTGCATAAAAGACAAATCCTAAGCGTAACACTTTCTGCAACCTTACAGTCTTAAGTGATTCTTCCAAGGCTGGCTGGTCTGCCTCCAACCAGGCCCATGCACTGTGAACAACGCTTCAGTTGCTTAATGTTGGCTATAGATGGGAATGGAAGAGACAGCCCAACAGCCAAAATGTTCCACTTTTTACCCTGCTTCTTCAACCCATGATTGGGCCTCGCCCCCTGTTTCAGGATCAGGTGACAAAAAGTATCCATGCATGGTTTCTCCACATCCTAAGACACTGTGGCTCATAGTGGAATCACCTGTTGATGTCTGGGCTGGACCTTTGTTCTGGAAATTCTGAGCTGGGTTGTTCTATATAAGTCTTGGTGAGTTGTGAAGGGCTTCTCAGCAGTGTAGAGTTTTGCCTAGATCTGCCTCAAGTTATGAGACACATATTTGGGAAGATTACATAGCGAAGACTCATAACCATACACATGACATTAGAACAAACATATTACTATAACAATAATGTTCTGTACGCCATGAGCATTCCAAAAACATCTTACATGGCATACTTTGCGTAAAACAATACACAATGACAGTATAAGAGTGAACATGAATGATAAACAACCACACCATAAGGTGCACATGGGGATACAGAATGTCACAGGAGATCCTCAAGGAATCCATTTTGAAGCACTTGGAGGAGAGGAAAGTGATCAGAAACAGTCAGTATGGATTCACCAAGGGGAATTGATTTCTATGATGATTTCTAAATCTGATTGATTTCTATGATGAGATAATTGGATTTGTGGATTTGGGAAAAGTGGTGGATGTGACATTCCTTGACTTTAGCAAAGCTTTTGATGTGGTTTTCCACAGAATTCTTGTCAGCAAGTTAAAGTAGCATGGGCTGGATGAATGCAATATAAGATGGATAGAAAGCTGACTAGATCATTGGGCTCAATGGGTAGTTATCAACGGCTCAATGTCAAGTTGGCAGTGGATAACAAGCGGAGTGCCTTAGGGGTCAGCCCTCGGTCCATTTTTTCCAACATCTTCATTAATGATTTGGATGATGGGGTGGATTGCACCCTGAGCAAGTGTGCAGATGACACTAAACTGGGATGTGTGGTAGATATCCTGGAGATTAGGGATAGGATACAGAGTGACCAAGAGAAATTGGGGGATTTGGCCAAAAGATATCTGATGAGGTTCAGACCACATAAGTAAGTTATGTCTTTTGATTGGAAATAGATTTTGGGTATTCAATGGATATTCTGATTTTGACTCTGATTACACACCTATTTAAACTACCATTTGAAAACTTTGCAGAACCAAAAAACAAACAATACAGAACACACAGAGAATCTTCCCATTACAGATAAATAATCATTTCATATTGATTAACCACACTTCCTCCTGTTGATTGTCTGTTAACCTCAGCTGCTTTGTCTCTGAGCCAGAAATTGTCCTCACTGTAATCCTTGTCAGCAAAAACATACCAGCTATCAAACAGATATGCACAGTGTTGGGCAGGGTGGTAAATATAGATCCTAGAAACCAAAGCACTGTTTCATTATGTCATGACATGTTTGTGTTATACACGTAGCCATTTCCGAAGAGGGCGATCTCCACATGAACTGTTTGACTCACTCTCAGTGAAACATATTTCTCCTAACTGTTGAAAGGTCTGGCGGTGACAAGCCCTGAACTCTAGGACAATAGACATAACTGTACAGTGCTCACAGCCCTATCCGCCCCCTGAGTAGTGAGAGAACCTAAGGATGGAATTTAAGCCAAGTCACCCACATGGCCATGGAGACATCGGTATCTAGGTCATCAGACCCAACACCAGAGTGCTCCTAGGTACAGTCAGACTGAATAACCAGTGAAACTGGGAACCAGACATGGGCTGCCCGTGGATGGCAATACACAGCACTAATTCCTCCCCAGCACTCTGCACTGGTACCAGGGAAACAGAAACTAGAAGGCTTGTTAGTAAAGCTCTGTATATTTTTCCTTGGCTGAAGGAGAAGAGGGGAAGCAGAGAGAGAGATTGAACTGGAGCATACATTGTCGTGGAGCAATTGTGAGATGATTTTACAAACTAGTGGACATACTTGGGAATGTCTGTCTCTGCTAGTATCTGGTGTTAATGCCTACATATAGACTTAGCTCCAGCTTTAAGTACTCATCGCTGAAAATCTGAGCCTAGATCACCAACCTATTTGCAGAGTAGAAAAAGTTGCATTCTCCCAAAAGCAGTCAGGCTTTTGGTTTTATAAAATAATCAAATCCAGTAACAGAATGAGGTACTGTTCACACACCATGGTATCTGTGAGAGTGTCTTGTATTCTGTATATTCAGGACCATTCGAGTGCCATAGGAGAATCTTGCTGAGACACCATTTGGAAATATGACTTATTCTGACATATCTGACACACAAATGTATTTTATTTGGGAAACTGACAGGGAATGCTAAATGATTTGTATTTATATAGTGTCTGATTTTTGCATTTTCATAAAGACACATGTTTTAGAGCTTGAAAAGCCCTATTAAATTCCATCTCATTCACTCATGTCCCATCTGAACCTCCATACATCCAAGCCGAGGTTGGAGAGGCTCTTCCTTCTAATGTTTGTATTCTAAAGGCATCTTTATCTGAACGGGGTTATAGCACTATACAAATTGCTTAAGAGAAAGTACTCACTGTTTTTCATTTAGATTTATAAAAGTCATTGGTGTAAACATAAATGAACATGTAAAATACAAAACAAATGCATCATTTTTAATTAGTATCAACATCCTGAAGTGCATTTGGAGGACACTTGAGTCTCTTGAGTGCAAGGTATATTATGTATATACACAACTAAATAACTAGGCAGCTGAATTATGCATCCTAGATTTTTGAGAGGCCTTCAAATGTAGCCCCAAGTAGACCACAATGCAGAAATCTAGTTATGGGTTTTTATCCACTTCTACAATTACAAAAACATGATCGTGTATAATCCAGCACATTTTGAAATCCAGCAACAGTATAGTAGTGTCTTTCTGTAGTCATTCCTTCTAATAATTTTCCATACTCTTTATAAATAATGCATTTTTGTTTTTACTAGATAACTGTATATTCTATAAAGAGCTGGTTGTCTGAAACAGAAGTAACTTTATACAAGTATCTCCTGAGTGAAATCGTAAAGGAGAAAGGGGGATTTGTTTATGATTGTCTAGGGATATAATTGAAATGTGATAACATTGAGAAAAGGAGAAAAATTCAGGCTGGAGCTCAAAAATACATGGTAAAAGTAAAAAATAGGAAACAAATGGTAGGAATAAATGGTCACTTTACAGAATGGATAACGGTAAAGATCAGGGTCCCGCAGGGATCTGAACTGGAATCAGTGCTGTTCAACATATTCATGAGTGATATGGAAAAAGGGTAAACAGTGAGGTGGCAAAATTTGCAGACAAAACAAAACTACTAAGGATAGCTAAATCCAAAGAAGACTAGAAAGAGTTACAAAGGGATCTCACACAACTGGGCAACAGGAAACAAAATAACAAATAAAATTCAACATTGGTAAGTGCAAAGTAATGCAAATTGGAAAACATAATCCCAACCACATTTACATACTGATGGTTTCTAAATTAGCTGTTAACACCCAAGAAAGAGATTTGGGAGAAATTGTGGATAGTTCTTGGAAACCTCCATCTTAATGTGCAGCAGAGGGCAAAAAGGCTAACAGAATGTGAGGAACTATTAGGAAAGGGACAGAATATAAGACAAAATAGTATGATGCCACTATATAAATCCATGGTGCGCCCTCACCTTGAATTCTGTGTCTAATTCAAATTGCCCTATCTCAAGAAGGGTGCAATGGAACTGGCAAAGTTTTAGAGAAGGGTTTCAAAGAATATACTCTGGTATTCACACTCTACACATGATTGTAATAATCTTTGTACAAAGTTTCCCGTTTGAGGACGCATTTAAAAATGTATAGTTTTCTGATCAGTGTTTTCATAAAATATGTGTGGCAAAATTGTATGTGAAGTTATAAGATTCCACTGTAAGATGTTATTAACATATGTTCCAAACCACACAGCCTTGCCCAGGCAGAAATCAGGTTTCCTCAAAACAAAGGAAGGAATGTGTGCTTGCCTTAATTTGCATTTAAGCAATTAAACAGCCCTCAACTAAGAAAGGAAGACAAAGGAAGTTCAAACAGGTAAAAAACAGCAGGGAATCCTCCATATAGAGTCTATGGCTCCTGGGTCTCAGCTGGAAATGTTTTTCAAGAGGGGTATTGAAACTATAAAAAGGAAGGACAAACACCACAAGGGATCTCTCTCTCCCTACCTCCCCCCCCCACTCATCAAATTCTCAGCACCTGAAGAGACAAAGGAAACAGCCATTGGACTCTGGGAGAGGGGACCTGACCTGAAGAGTGTGGTCAGTAACATTCCTGGAAGCACATGGTGAGACATTTAGCTTCAATCTAATATAGTTTGTTAAGGTGGGCATTAGAGTTAATGTTTTATCTTTATTTTTTTATAACCATTTCTGACCTTTCTGCCTCATTACTTACGCTCACTTAATATTCATCTCTTTGCAGTTAATAAATTTATTTTAGAGTTTTATCTAATCCAGCATGTTTAAATTGAAGTGTCTGGATAATAGACTTAATATTTCTTACTATCCAGGAGAGGGATGGACACTATAGGACATACATTTCTGGGGGAAGATCTGGGACTGAGGGTTTGTTGGGGTCACCCTGCACTATAACCAAGACTAGTAAGAGCCATGGTGTGGCTGGCTGGCTGGCTTCATCATACACACTGACTTACATGTTAGAGGCTGTTTATGAGCAGTCCAGGTTGGAGGAAACAGTAGCAAGCATTGTAATGGGCACCCCAGTTTAAACTGCAGGGGTGACAGCCATCAACTACTTTTAATTGTACCCCGGTATGTCACAAAGGTCAACAAAGATGCTCAAGGGTATGGAGCAGTTTCCATATGAAGAAAAACTAAAGTTAAGGGTTGTCCATCTGAGAAAAGAGACAAATAAGAAAGGGGCATGATCAAGGTCAATAAAATAATGAATGATGTGGAAAAATTAATTGGAGAAGCGTTATTTATCCTTTGTCATGACACAAAATCCAGGGGAGACCCCATAAAATTAATAGGCAGTAAATTTAACACAAACAATACAAAGTAGTATTTTTTCACACAATGAATAATTAACCCATGGAACTCATTGCCATGGAATATTGTGTTGACGAAAAACATAAGTGCATTAAAAAAAGAACTAGATATGTTCATGGTCCATCAGTGTCTATTATCCAAGATGGTCAGGGATGAAATTTCATGCTTGGAGTGACCCAAAACCTCTGACTGCCAGAAGCTGGAAAGGGAAGACAGGGATGGCTCTCCAATAGGCCTGTTTGTACAGTCCCCCCCAACTCTGTTATGGGTCCATCCCGGAAGACAGGACACTGGGTTGGCTGGGCCATTGGTCTCACCCCTTATGGCAGTTCTTATGCTTTGTCCTAGAGCAGCAGGAGGATCTCTTGTGACTTTTAGCCCAGTGGCTAGGGGACTCAGCTGGGAGATGAAGAACCATGGTCATCCTTCACCTGGATCTCCCACGTCCTGCATGAGTGCCCTAACCACTAAATTAGAGAGCCATTCTCATGCTTCCACTGTCTCTCTGGCCCAAATGAATCTTTGCAAGAGAGCCCCCATCCAGGACATGAGACACCCAGGATACAGTGCCCCTGCTCCAATGATTCTCATTATTTATCCACAGCGACAGAGCTTCAACAGGGGAGGAGGGAGTCCCACACCAGAATGTCCCATTGTGCAGTCGATAGGGCATTCACCTAAGATTTGCGAGACCCCTATTAATATTCCTTCTTACACTTTGTGGAGGGGGATCTGAACTGGGTGTCCCCCTCATTCGAGCTGAGTATCGTGGCTATGAAAAGATACAAGGGAAATCATTCCATCTCCCTGGTATCCTTACAAAAATACCTTACATGCCTAATGCCAAAGGTGGTTTCCAGCTAAGAATGAGTCGCAGAACTAGGCATTTCCCTGCAGCCTGGACTTCGGTTCCTATTTCTGTGAGAAGGGCAGAGGTTTCACACATCTCTTCTCAGTGTTTCCCACTAGTTAGCTTAGGCCATTCCCTGCTTAGTGTGCCGGCTTTTGTGAATTAGGCACCTCTCTCTCCCCATGCAATGGACAGGAGCCTAAACACTTATCTCAGACTCTGAATCTTTGTGATTTTCTAGCCTCCTACACATTAGGCACTGTGACACTGAGCCACACCTAACTCCTTTGGTACACCCAGGCCTGAGAGAATCTGATGTTCAGAAGCATCTTGCCCTGGGCTTCTGGTCACAAGATGTGACCTAATAGGTCATTATCCGTAGTTTCTCTGTTTCAAAGACATGCCTGAAGTTCCCAGTTTCAATGTATCACTGCTACACATTGCAGGGCTGGACTCTAGGTTTGTGTGTTCTCAGTAGGTATGGCAGTGCTACTCTGACGCGGACAGTAGCTTATTTTTACCAGTTACTTTCTAAGCATCTCTCCAATTATTGTGTCTTGTTTGTCATAACTGAGCCCTGGAGGAGAAAAAACCAGGACGTTCTGGCTTAGTGTCCAATGACATTCCCATTTGAATCCCCATTCTGAGAAGTTTGAAAAACAAAAATATGCACAAGAAAAAAAACACAGTTAATAGATGTTTTCTTTTACTGATCGAGCCAGTGTCCCTTTGGTGAAGTTGCTGTACCTTAGCTTGACTGCTGCTTTCTCGCAGATGCAGAAGTGATTGTCTGTGCAATAACCATAGTTACTAACTTTCACTTGATATAGGAAGCCACACTTATATTTTGGATACAAGTCAGTCCTAGAAAATAAAGTATCATTTTATTATGTCTTGCCAATGGCACTCTGTGCATGTATTCAGGGAACTGTGTACTTGCGTTTCCCTGGGGTAAGTGATCTGCAGATGACCTATAACTGGTTCAGATTTCTTTCCTCTACATGCCAGCTCAGCTGTACCAGCCAGTGCTTTCTGGAGCCAGTGCCAACTCTCCACTGCTGCTTTCCCATTCCTTCCCCATCTGTACAGGACAGCGATTAGCAGCCCCAGAGAAACGTCTATTGCCCCTGTACATCCAGTCACAACACAGACAGGCAGTGCAGGAGACTAAGTGGACACCATATGCTTCTCCTCTGCATGAGCAAACAGGACAGGCCACAAATTGGTCCTACATATTTAAAACTTACCAATCTGCTTTCTGTGTAAGAAGAGCTGAGCCATCTTCCCAATTCCACCTGTTCCCTTCAGATTTATGCAAACCAATCCAGTAATATTCTCCATCATTCCTTGGAGGTATGTGATTCTATGATCAAATCACAAGATTATTTCCAAAAAGAACCCAAGTTCTTATCTTTCATAATTGTGTAGGTTTAAAAGAAAAATCCTCAAAACCCAAATGTGAATCAGTGACAGGCCTGGGTCCTGATTTATATTACAGGACTTTTCAAGTGTATCAGATATTGAAATGTTGCAGGACAGACTTCAAAATACATTTTGATGGGGCCAGATGATGAGATGTAACCAGACACACTGGCTATCCCCATGGCTCTGTGCTAAGCAATTCCTGAGATGTGCCCCCAAATGTTCCTTCTGTTTCCTTTCCTCAGATACAATTTCCATCCCAGCCTTATTCTCTGTTCTGACCTTCTGTCTCCTAAGCATCTGGTTTAGCCAGCTAGGACAGCACATTCCTGTGACCAGTGTTGCAAGCTGTAAATAACATGGGAATAACATGATCCCATGGGAATTTTGCTCCCTAAAAGTTTTTGGAGAATCAGGAGAATCCAGTAAAATGTTTTCCTGAGCCAGAGAATTGCAGCTGAGGTCCAGGATTATTTAGCAAGATCACAGGCTGTAGTGGTGCCAATGGTCTTCCAATACCTGACCAGCAAGTCAGACACAGAATCTCTCTCTCCTCCTATGGATAGCTATCCTTTTATGCTGCCCCCATCCTTTGTGTCTGTCTGTCTTGTCTTCTTTTAAGCAAATGCATGATCAGAATTTAATGTCAGAACTGAAGATCTGAGAGCTCCCACCTATGAAAGACTTTGCCCCCTGTCCCCACATTCAGTGGATGTTACTTGAGAGACTTTTAAGGAAGAAATTTCCATTTAAAAGTCTCTGTGCAAATATAGGCATGGAGGCAGATGAAAAGTAACAAAATGAATAACTTACACTTTTTAACATCAGAAACCTAATCCAATCTTCACAACATATGCCTAGCAATAGGAGATAAGGGGTCTGGTTTCCTATTCTCCTGTACTTTGTGTTGTTGTTTACATCAGTATAAAGTGGATGTAACACCCACCACATCAGAATGCTGGCATTTTATGGCCACTTTATTTCAGTGTGAATGAAGACACAAATTTCAGTACCATGGTGAACCCTGCTGTCTGCAAGTGTGGAAATCCTTCCCTTGAATCCCTCTAGCAACCAGAACAGGACAAAATGTTATCCACATAGTAATGGTCCACCCTCCTCCTTAAAGCAGACAGAATGCAGTACCTCTGGGAAAAACCCATTGCTCTTAACCACAGCAGGATCTGAGAGACTTGCATCTATTCTGTGCTTTATTAATATACTCAGGAAGTTCCACAGGTTATTTATCCTGTGACTGACTGATGGACTCTATTCTGCACTGTTCCCCACTCTGGGGATACAGAGGCAACAGAGCTATAATAACCAAAATGCAATTTGTCTTGGAGGGGCTTCTGAAAAATTACAAACAGTTAATATAAAAAAGGCTAGGATAGGGACCATACCATTTTATTCCTGTCTTTTATCATGAGAAGGGTGGAATTCTTTGAGGAACAGAACTTCTGGCTCTCTTCCCATGACCTCTTCAGTGCAGAAATATAGAAACAGGTGTCACCTCCCAACCATTGCCAGTTTGCAGGGCAGAGTATACAATCAGGACCTACAGAAAAGATAAATGGTTTCTATTTCTCATCCTAAGCAGTTCAGCAGAGAATACAGTAGCTGAAGCCGTGGATTTGAGTGGGCATAGAATCTGTACATTGGCAAAGTAGTTGCCTCACCAACCTGGGTGAAATGAGCTGCTGAATCTCAGTTCTTTTAAAGTACGATATTATCTTCATTGTGAAGGAGTGCATTTCTCATTGCTGAGCTATTTGTAACCCAGCAGTAGAGAACATTGTTATCACAAGTCACCAAAAAATACTACTACACAGAGTCCTAATAATTCTATTCCTGAACATGTCAGCAGTGTGCAATCTTTGAAGAAATAGTTTTGTGATGGAGATTCTTTTTGAAAGCTGTTACAAGAGAGTTTGCTCTTTTCCTTAATCTCTGTAACTAGAGTCCTTTCTTAGGGTAGAGTCACCTCCTGGGAACCAGGCATTAATGTCTAGGCTGAGATTCTTGAAAGCCAGGATTGCCTACTTTCTACTTTGTGACCACTTCTGTTCCAAGTATATCTAGTGTAAGCCAAGTAACTTCACTAAGGAAATATTCAGACTTCTTGTCATTGATTTCTCCTCCAATGGAAAACTGACCTACAAGGCCATGAAATCTGCTACCACTCAGTATCATATTGTGTGGAATATTGTGTGCAGTTCTGGTGTCCCATGTTTAAGAAGGATGAATTCAAACTGGAACAGGTTCAGAGATGGGCTACTAGGATGATCCGAGGAATGGAAAATCTGCCTTATGAAAGGAGACTGAAAGAGCTTGGCTTGTTTAGCCTGGCCAAAAGAAGGCTCCGGGGGGATATGCTTGCTCTATATAAATATATCAGGGGGATTAACGTTAGGGAGGGAGAGGAATTATTTAAGTTTAGTACTATTATAGGCACGAGGACGAATGGGTACAAATTGGATATTAGGAAATTTAGACTAGAAATTAGACGAAGGTTTCTAACCATTAGGGGAGTGAAGTTCTGGAATAGCCTTCCGAGGGAAGTAGTGGGGGCAAATGACTTATCTGGCTTTAAGACTAAGCTTGATAAGTATATGGAGGGGATGTTATGATGGGATAGTTTAATTTGAGCAATTGATTTTGGATTATCGGCAGATAAGTCTGCTCAATGGTCTGTGGGAATGCTGGATGGGATGGGAACTGAGTTACTGCAGAGAAATCTTTTTTGGGTGCTGGCTGGTGAGTCTTGCCCACATGCTCAGGGTTTAGCTGATCGCCATATTTGGGGTCAGGAAGGAATTTTCCTCCGGGGCGGATTGGCAGGGGCCACGGAGGTTTTTCGCCTTCCTCTGCAGCATGGGGCATGGGTCGCTTGCTGGTGGATTCCCTGCAGCTTGAGGTCTTCAAATCTCATTTTTGAGGATTTCAACAACTCGGTCATGGGTTCGGGGTTGTTATAAATGTGTATGGGTAGGGTTTTGTGGCCTGCCTTGTGCGGGAGGTCAGACTAGATGATCATATTGGTCCCTTCTGACCTATGAGTCTATGAGTCTATCACTATATTTTAGTGAATAACCCTGCAGTGGCCACAGAATGGGGATGGACGAGATATGGTCTGTCTGGGACAACTCTTTTTCCATCTTAATAGACCAAATTACTACTGGTCTGAGTGTCTTTTGTGTCCTAAGTGTCCACTCTGGAAATTGAATGGGGCCTTAAAAGGAGTGTGAATGACTTCCATAGCAGTATAAAGGGGAATCAGCTCCAATGCTATCAGTTAAGATTGCTCTATACATAAAATGCCTAAAGAGAAACCACAAAACCAAGGAAATGAAAATTCAAGGCATCTAACAGTGCATATCCTCTACTCTTGAACTTTGGGACACACACATTACTGGTAGGAAAGCCACCATACACTACAAATTATACACTACAATCTTACTCTGTTCCATGTCTTTTTCCATATTAATAGACATTACTATTGGTCTGAGTGTCTTTTATGTAAAGCCCAGTTATAACACAGTGGAAGTGTAATAGGATGTGAAAAGAGTGTAAATGGCTGACTTGGTGGCATAAAATAGAATAAATTCCTATGCTATTAGTTAAGTAAGATCACTACACAAAGTCGAATCATAGACAATTAGGGTTGAACGAGAACTCAGGGGGTCATCTTGTTCAATTCCCTGTTCAAAGCAGGACCAACCCCAACTAAAGCTTCCCAGCCAGAGCTTTGTCAAACCAGACCTTAAAAACTTTTAAGGATAGAGATTCCACCACTACTGTAGGCAAGCCATTTCAGTGCTTCACCACTCTCCTAGTGAAAAAGATTTTCCTAATATCTAACCTAGACCTCCCCCACTGCAACTTGAGATCATTTACTCCTTGTTCTGTCATCTGCCACCACTGAGAACAGCCTAGCTCCATCCTCCCTGGAACCCCTTTCAGGTAGTTAAAGGCTGCTATCAAATCCTCCCTCATTCTTCTCTTCTGCAGACTAAACAAGTCTAGTTCCCGCAGCCTCTCCTCATAAATCATGTGCTCCAACACCCTAGTCATTTTTGCTGCCCTCTGCTGGACTCTTTCCAATTTCTTCATATCTTTTCTGTAATGGAAGGCCCCAGACTGGACAAAGTAATCCTAATGTGGCCTCGTGAGTGCCAAATAGAGGGTGAAAAATCACTTCCCTCGATCTGCTGGCAATGCTTCTATTACTGCAGTCCAATATGCTGTTAGCCTTCCTGGCAACTAGGGCACATTGTTGACTTATAGCCACCTTCTTGTACACTGTAACTCCAAGGTCCTTTTCTGCAGAACTGCTGCATAGCCAGTCGGTCCCCAATTTGTAGCTGTGCATAGGATTCTTCCACCCTAAATGCAGGACTCTGTACTTGTCCTTGCTGAACCTCATCAGATTTCTTTTGGCCAAAACCTCCAATTTGTCTAGGTCACTTTATCCTGTCTTTACCCTCCAGCATATCTACCACTTCGCCCATCTTAGTGTCATCCACGAACTTGCTGAGGATACAATCTACCCATCCTCCAGATCATTAATGAAGATGTTGAACAAAACTGGCCTACCACCAACTCCTGGTGCATTCTGCTTGTTATGGCCTACCAGTTAAATATTGAGCTGTTGATCACTAACTGTTAAGGCTGATGATCTTGCCAGATTTCTTTCCATCTTATAGGCCATTCATCCAACCCATTTTCTTTAACATGCTGATAAGAACATTGTCAGAGACCGTATTAAAAATGTTGCTGAAGTCAAGGTATAATATGTCCACTATTTTCCCCACATCCACAGAGCGAGTCATCTCATCATAGAAAGCAATCAACTTGGTCAGACATGATTTGCCCTTGGTGAATCCATGCTGACTGTTCCTCATCACCTTCCTCTCTTCCAAGTGACTCAAAATGAATTCCTTGAGAACCTGCTTCATGATTTTTACAGGGACTGAGCTGAGGCTGACTGGTCTGTAGTTCACCAGATCCTCCTCCTTCCCTTTTTTGAAGATGAACTCTATACTTGACTTTTTTCAATCATCTGAGACCTTCCCCAGTCATCACAAGTTTTCAAAGATAATGGTCAATGGCTCTGCAATCACGTCAGCCAACACTTTTAGCACCCTGTGATGCATTGTATCTGGCCCCATGGACTTGTTAATGTCCAGCCTTTCTAAATAGTCCTGAACCTGTTCTTTCAGAACTGTGTGCTGCTCATCTCCTACCCATTTTCAGCTTCCCAGTGCGGTAGTCTGGGAGCTGACCTTTTCTGAGAAGACAGAGGCAAAAACAAACAAAAAAACACTGAGTACTTCACCTTTTTCCACATCACTAGGTGTCACTAGGTTGCCTCTCAGATTCTGAAAGGGGCCTACATTTTCCCTGACCTTCTTCTTGTTCCGAACATACTTGCAGAAACCCTTCTTGTTACACTTTACATCCGTTGCTAGCTGAAACTACAATTGTGCTTTTTCCTTCCTAAACATACCTAACACGAAATCACAAAAGGAAAGAAATGAAAAAAGTCACAGCAACTTCCTCAGGGTTCTAGGCATCACAATTAAACACCCTGCTGATCTTTCCACCCTTGCTTATATTTTTACTGGTTTGAAATCCAACTGCAAAGTTCTACCCTTGAGGTTACATAATGAATTCACTGTAGAAGCCATCAGTATTGCTCCTTAATTGATCAAAGAGGGCACCACTGAACAGAGCTAAGTAAATAATGGGGGGAAGAGGGGCTATTTTGTTCAACATCTGAAGGAAAGAAAAAAAAGTCTGAAATAATATTCAATAAATTTCCAATCAGTGTAGAATTCTTTTTCTCACTGAAACAAATTTACATGGTTAAAAAGAAACAAAATTTCAAAAAGAAAGTTTATTTACAAAGTAAATGTTGAAATGGTTAGTTTAAAAAATTTTAAAATGAACCATTGACGTAGATGATTTTTTTCTTTATTTTTATTTGGCTAAATTTTTTCCCAAGTTCACAAATTTTGATCACCACTTTGGTGATTTACTATTCACTGAAAAAAAAATTGCCTATCTCTACTGCTGAGTGACATGAACTACTCCTGCTTCCCCAGAGACTGAACATACTTGCTTCTTTTGCAGTTCATCATCCTATTCCTGTCCCAGAGGAACTGAAAGAAAATTGAATCCTAATCCCTTATACTGTTCTGCAGACCACTAAGCAACATCTCTAGTGAACAGTTACGGTCTGATGCTGTTCTATGGCCCACATGAAATCAGTTAGTTAGGAAAAGTCCACATACTAGGAGGCAGGTGTCCACGTCACAAAAGCACCACAATAATTAGCATTGATTATCTACTTAATTATTACAACACAGAAGAAAAGGAATGACTGGATCATGAAGGAGGAATTCACCTGTATCTTACGTGTCCACTGACTGCATTCACTTTCCTTGAGTAGGGGTGCTATGGGAAGTAGATGAAGGAAATTGTACAACCATTGCCCAACCTGTATCTATTCTGCAATAAAGGAAAGGAGTCTATTTGCAGAAGAATCCTATTTACCATTATTATTATTATTCTTTTCCTCCATTTTCAGACACAAATTATCTTCCATGTCTTGTAGTCTTTTTGAAAAATTTGTTTGCAGAGTTTCCTGGTTCCTCATGAGGTTTCCAATCTGTTTCTGGAAGTTGATGGAAACCTGAAAAACTGCAATTCACAAAAGCATTTTCCATTCTGATCATTTAAAAATCAAAATTATTCCTGTTTTTGTCCTCTTAAATCTAGTGATTCAATTCATCTGGTTTAAATGTTGTGGCTTATTTCATGTGGTAATGCTGAGCAATGATATTAGAGGTTTAGTGTAATCTTTTCTACTAAAAAAGCAATATAAAGTGAGCTGGCTTTTTAATGGAATACAGAGCCTTTCTTTGGCAGCAATTTGTATCCAGTGCAGGTCAGTATGAACCAAAAGACATCCCCACCTGAGAAGTCTTCAGTGTGAAATGAACTAGTTGACAATGCTACAGTTCCTAATGGGACAGGTTTCCACATCACAAGAACCACCACCATGACAGGCACAAAAAAGCTGTCCTGTGGCAATTTAAGTAGAGATGCCAAGGAGTGAATGGGCTACGGAGATTGTCACTGGCAGCAGTAATGTCTCTGGAGCAGAGTCAAGGTAACGTGCATTAATGAGTGAGCGTGTGTGTGGGAAGCTCACATTACCACGCCTATGCTGTACCTTTGTAACAGTTAAATCATCAGCTTCACACTAGAAGGGATGGTTATTAATTTGGCATCTTTTAAAAGCATCAAATTAAGGAATAAATAGTCACTGATACTTACACACAATCCCCAGGACTAACAACCCTACCAGCAATGCCAAGCACAGCGTGAGGAAAGTCAGAGCAGCCAGACGCCATTTGGCAGAAGAAGCAGGGAGCCCTGGCAGAAACAGCAGAATAAAGTCCAGATTAGTAATATATATACTTGGTGCTTTAACGAGGCCATTTTCATATAGCTGAAAACTATTATGGGCCAAATCTACTGGGAGGAAGAATTTAATCTGAAAAATGTAAATGATAATTAGAAACCGTTTGATGATATATTACCAGCTACCCCAAAAGCCACCGTCTCACACTTGAGAAGGAAGGGTGTGCTTGTTAAAATAATTACCTGGTTTAGAGAAGAATTGAAGTCAGCTGTAAAATATTATACACACACACACAAATAAATGGGGCAAAGGGGACCTGGATAGCAATGAATATAAATGATGTGACACAATGTATTCCTGTGTTTGCACCCTACACAGTATTGTAATAAGATTTGTACAAGGTATGCCTTGTGAGATAACATTTAAAAATTCATAATTTCCTGATGAAAACACACATAGCATCATTATACATGAATTTATAAGCATAAGATAAGATCATGACTAAAAGCACATTTTCCAAGGAAGTCTGCAGAGTGACCAAATCAGTTCCTTCGAGACAAAGGGCAAGCTGACGCCTCAGCCAGGTGTAAACAAGGCTCATGAACCATTACTTTCTAAATGGCCATTCTTTGCCAGGAAAGTGGGTAGGGACAAAAAGGCTACATTTTATCCAGGAAACAGCATGGCATTCCCTTCCACACAGGCTGCCTGTTGTCTTGCTCTCAGATGGAAATTCTTCTCAAAGGGGGATAGGACTATAAAAAGAAGAGTCAGTCCCCAAGACACCCCTTCTTCTCCCTTTCCTTGTGTCCATCAATTCATTGAACAAGAGGGAAAATCAAATAGCCATTTCACAGAAGGAGGAGTCCTGGCCTAAGGTGTATCGCCAGTATGACTTGAGAGCATGTGGTGAGAAAAGCTTTGTTTTGAATTTAACATAGTTTGTTAAGTTGGGAACTACCGTATTTTTTGCTTTATAAGACGCACTTTTTTCCCACCCAAAGTGGGAGGGAAAAAGTCAGTGCATCTTATAAAGTGAACATGCCGAAAATCAAGCTGGCCGGCACTATTGCAGGATCGCAGGAGCGATCCTTACCACACAGCTGTCGGCCGGGTCCGCTCCATAGCAGGGGAGGAGGAGAGAGGAGAGCAGTTCTCCCTCTCCTCTGCCCTGCCCTCTGTAGGTACAGCTGATTGGTGGTGAGCGCCAGCAGGAACTGCTGCTGCTCCCCGCCTCCACCAATCAGCTTACTCCCTTCCTTCCGCTCTGTTACAGAGCTCCGCTGCTCCTGCTGTGGAAGAGAGAAAGGAAAGGAGTTACAGCTGTCACAGCAGCAGGAGCAGCGGAGCTCTGTAACAGTTGTAACTCCTTTCCTTTCTCTCTTTCATAGCAGGAGCAGTGGAGCTCTGTGGAAGAGAGAAAGGAAAGGAGTTATAGTGGTTCTCTGTCACCCTGTATTATCCCCTGCACTGTCACCTAAAGTCTCTGGGTAAGTGACAGCCCAGAGCCCACCTTTTGGTTCCTATTTTCCTCCTCTAAAACCTAGGTGCGTCTTTTAAAGCAAAAAATACGGTAGTTGTCTTTTATCTTTATTTTTCTTGTAACCATTTCTGATTTTTACACCTCATTACTTGTATTCACTTAAAATCTCTCTTTTTGTAGTTAATAAACTTGTTTTATTGTTTTATCTAATCCAGTGTGTTTGAATTGATGTGCTAGGAAATTCATTGGGGGTAAGAAGATTTGCACCTGTAACTTCTATTAATGAAATGATGGACTTTGTATTAATGTATATTGTTCAGGAGAGGGCTGGGCAGTACAGAACTTTTATTTCTGGGGGAAAATCTAGGACTGGATGTGTGCTGGGATCACCCTACAATATAATTAAAGTGGGGATGGGTCGCTGCAGCAAACACGTGGACATAGCTGTGAGTGACTTGAATGCTGGAGGCTGTTTGTGAGCATTCCTTTTTGGAGGCTACTGCGGTAAAGTAGTCTAAAGGGTAGCCCAAGTTAGAAGGCAGTGTTGACACAGCTACTCATTAATCTGGATTATACCCTGGTTATGTGACAATCAGAAGTTAGAATTTGTAGCAAATCGATAAGGGAAGCCAAGGGACAAAAGCAGAACTATAAGGCAGGATAATTAAGGAGAGGAAGAAGTTTTTAAAATATATTAGGAACATAATGAATCCTGACAATGGTATTGGTTCATGCTAGATGGAAATGGTAGAATTATAATAATGCATAAAAGGCTGAGGTGTTCAATAAATGTGTGTTCTGTATTTGGGGAAGAAAACAGATGATGCAGTCTCATCATATGGTGATGATAACACTCATTCCATTCCACTTGACTCTCTGGAGACTGTTAAACTCAAGCTACTTAAGTTAGACATTTTAAAATCAGCAGGTCCAGATAACTTGAATTCAAGTGTTTTAAAAGAGATGGTTGAGGAGCTTGCTGGACTGTTAATGTTGATTTTCAATATATCTTGGAGTAATGAGAATGTGAAGTGGAAGAAAGATAATGCTGTACCAACTTTTAAAAAGAGTAAACAGGATTACCCAGATAATTACAGGTCTATCTGCCTGCCATCAATTCTTGGAAAGATAATGGAGTGTCTATGGGACTCAGTCAATAATAAACTAAAGAAGGTTAATGTAATTAATGCAAATTAGCCTGGGTTTATAGAAAATAGATCCTGTCAAACTAAATTGATTTTTTATGAGATGACAAATTGGGTTAATAAAGATGATAGAACTGATGTAATAAACTTTGTCTTTTGTAAAGCATTTGATTTGGTGCCACATGATATTTTGATTTAAAAAACTAGAATGACATAAAATTAACATGACACACATTAAATGGATTTAAAACAGGCTAACTGATAGATCTCAGGTTTCAGAAGAAAATATTATAGTCTGGCTCCAAAAGTATATTATAGGCAGGCATCCAGGTCGTTCGGCGCTCTCTGCACACACATTGATTGCAAACAGTTCCTTTGCAGTATCTTTTGAGGAGGGCACTACAACTCTTTTTACAGTTATCTGGAGCCTGGATCTGTTCCCTCATTCCTGACCCAGCCTCCTCTGAGATTTACAGTGAACTTTCTTCTCAGTCTCCACCAACACCTAACAAAACTGGTTCAGGAACTTCATTCTGGTCTGTCTTCCCAACAGTCTAGTTGCATTGAATTCATGGTGTTAATCCTGATTTGTACAAGTGCATGTTGGAGGAGAGGGAGAGCCATGAGTATCTTCAATAAAAGCCATGTTTATTTTGCCTCTGGTAGAGAGGAAAGAAAAAAAACCACAAAGCAAACATAAGGGACCAGAACCTCAGCCATGCTGAAGCTCCATTCAGTGCAGCTAAGGGGGAGAAGACAAAGGGGAGTTTAAGCCACCTTTGTTCTTTGCTGATCTTGAGGCCAGCGGGGGCTTTGTGATGGAGCTTAACCCCCATCATCTGCAAGGCCAGGGAAAAAACCCAATTAATCAGCTCCACAGCTGGGGGTGATTAACTTCTGGCCTGAAAAGGCAGATCTAGGCCTTATAAGTAGACTATAGGAGCTTTCTGGGGGGAAGATATTGTAGAAGAGGTAGGTCTGTCTAGCAGGCAAAGAGAATTCCAGGGATAAGGTTTAACAGAGAGGGTAAAATGGAAGAAGAACAGTACAGAAACAGGTTAGGTTCTTGCAAGGGAAGCCCTGTGCTAACACTAACAAGGGAACCACAGAGAAGTTGAGAGGGGCAGAAGGGCTATTAGTATAAAAGGATTTAATTGAAGATGGCTGTGCTACCCTGGAAGGGGAGTGAACTTTTCTGAATGTGTCCTGTGGATTAAGCCACAGGCGACCCAGACAGTGGTGAAGGAGAAAATACTGGCTGGGACAGGCCATTGCATCCAAAAATGTAGCTACTGGAGAGGGTATGAGGGACAAATTCTTCTGCAATGCTGCATCAGGGGTGCCCTAGGGATGAAAACACCCACTTACAGGCAGCCTCATCCCTTACCATAATTCAGAGCTGCCTCAGGGCTGCTTTAAATTATGCCTGAGTGCAACAGAGGTCATCAGTGGAGTGCAGGGCACTCTTGCTGTGTCCTCTTCCTCAGCCAAGATCTAGACAGCTGCTATATGTTACAACCAGGTGGCACAGAGCTGGCTACTGCAGCTAGGGATTTCCCTATCATGGGGATTCCCCTTGCTTTGCATTTTCAGAGCAACACAAAGCATGCAGGGTGGGGCAGAACCTGGCTTAATAAACACACTGGAGATACAGCTAGACTAAAAATACATGTGGAGTTAATTATATGGGATATTTGACTAATCAAGATGAAAACTGTTACATTTCAGAAAAATCCTTTTGTTTTTCCCCACTACAGCATGCTGCCCCTTTTCATAGGGCCAGGCTCTCTCTGAGTCCATGTGGGTCATGAGTCTGTCTACATTATATAAACATCCATTTGGGAGGCCCATTTACAAGACTGGATACACTCCCATTTTATGTTGAATTGGAGACAGGAACTAACTTGGATTTAACTGGGTTTTCACTCTGTGCTCGATCCACTTGTGCAAAGTATTAGTAAGAACTGGAGAGGTACTTACTGTCCCATCTTCACTCCAAATTAGAACTGAATTGTATTTGGTTGCGGAGTTAACTGACCTGTAGTTACAGCTAGTCAAAACCTGGTGTCAATCCTCGGACTTCAATGGAACCATTCCAATTTACATCCGCTGAGGATTTGCTTCAAGTGCATAATATCCAATCAAAGAGATCATAAAGTTGAGTACTAAGAGCTTGTTTCTCTGCAGAAGGACTTCACCACTCATTCCCTTTGTGATGTCTGGATAAACATCCTTTTCTGGGAGATGGGGGTATTAGCAAGTTAACTCCAATAATAAAGATTTTTTCTTTGTTTCCTAGCTGTTATCAGATAGCATAATTAAAGGATCACACTAAACTCACTACAGCAAACTAGAAAATACAAGTCATGTAAGGCAGCAAAATATCGACCATCACTGTGCTGTACTATTTCATAGGAATGGAAATGAAACCTTCCTGACTTTAGTTGATCATTTTATTCTCTGAAGCATTAGGACTGTAATTTTACCCTAGCTAGTGTAACAACAGATATTCTTTTTCATATACATTTCTAATCCTTTTTTCCCCAGCATTTTGTTAAGGAAATTCTGCTCTCAGTTTCTACCCTTTTGTTCACTCTTCACATTTTCTGTCTAAACATGGATTGTAAAATATTTTGCCATTACAAAGATTGTGATTTAAGAAGAACAAAGACCATTTAAGGGGGACTGGATGATGGCTGGAGAGGGAGTGGAGATAGTTATCAGAGAAAACTAAAAAAGGCCCCATAGAGATTGTACCTTTTTCCTCAGTAGCAGCAGGTTTTGAGATATTTTCCAGTTCATAACATTTATTAAATTCCAGATCAGCATATATTATGTCCTCTGTCATAGCTGGTGACGAGAGAAACTTATATTTCAAGTAAAAAAGTTATATCACTCTTGAGATTCTGCTGGTGTTGAATGAGGAACAAGATCTGCCTTTTTAGAGCAGGCTCCTCTTTAATACCTTGGTAGATGCAAATGAGCCAGCCCAGATACCAGAGCAGAGAAACCCAGAACTTCCTCTGAAAGAACATTACAAAAATAAGAAAAGTTCCCTTTTGACTGAGGAATTGTCCCCTCACTTTCTTCCTCTGCCTCCCGACTCATCTGCCTGCCTCTTATTTCTCTTTGCAACGCCTGAAGAAAACAGAGCCCTTTCTTTGTAATTTCTGTGGTTGAGGACTCAGGGAGGGGTGAACACAGGCTTTTCACAGCATCATGGCCATGTTCTGTTGTTACCAACTGCATAGCCTAGAGGTTAACACTCTGCACTGTCCCGCAGAAGGCGTGGGATCAATTCTCAGCCCTTGTCTCTTGCAGTTGTGTGCTGAGTATGCTCCGGAGACTGGGTCCAGTGCCCCAGTGTTAGACCTCTGGGTGACCATTATAGTGACTAGATGTCCCAGTTTTATAGGGACAGTCCCAATATTCAGGGCTTTTTCTTATAGAGGTGCCTGTTACACCCCAATCCCAATTTTTCACACTTGCTATCTGATCACACGAGTGACCATGCAAATGCCCAGAAAGAGCAAGGAGTGCTGCAGGGATCAGGGCCAATGCATGGAAACCACTGCTTTGTGCTCTGATATGTGAGTCTTCAACTTTATTATTATTCCTGGAATCTTGATTCTCTAGGCCTAGGAGCACAGTATATGACACAAAGACAAGTTCAGGGAAAGGAACTAATTTTGAGGCTGCACAAGAAAGTAAAGGGAGCATGCAACATAGACTTGAAATTCACTAAAGGTTTCTAAACTTCCTGATGGCCATTTTATATCCATTTGTTCTTGTGTCCACTGAACTTAAAGTTCCTTCCTGGTGTTTATCACTCTGTATTTATAGAGAACAATCATATTTCCCCTCAACCTCCTTTTGGTTATGCTAAACAACTTTGAGTCTACTCTCGTAAAGCAGGTTTTCCATTTTTTGGATCCTCCTAGCAGACCTTCTCTGCACCTGTTCCAGTTTGAATTCATCTTTCTTAAACATGGCAGACTAGAATTGCACACAATATTCCAGATGAGGTCTCACCAACGTACAATGGTAGTAACGTACAATGGTAGTAACACCTCCTTTTCTCTACTGGAAATACCTCGCCTGATGCATCCTAGGACCACCTTTGCTTTTTTTCTGTGATCTACCAATAGTCCCAGTTCCTTCTTCTCCTCTTTCAGTTGCAACTGATACATCCCCAGTGTATAGCGCAAATTCTTATTGTTAGTTCTTAAATGCATGACCTTTTACTTTCACTATTAAATTTCATCCTATTTCTATTACTCCAGTTTAAAAAGTGATCCAGATCTTCTTATATGATATCCCTGTACTTCTCTGTATTGGCAACTTTGTGTCATCCGCAAACTTTCTATGCACACTCCCACTTTTTGTGCCAAGATCAGTAATAAAAAGATTAAACAAGATTGTGCTGAAGACTGATCCGTGAGGAACTCAGCTAGTAATCTCTCTCCAGCAGGACAGTTCACTTTTCAGTATGACCTATTGTAGTCTCCCTTTAACCAGTTCCTTATGCACCTTTCAATTTTTATACTGATAAGAACAGATTTTAAAATGTTATGAAAGCTAATATTATAAAATGATCAAATACAGAGTTTTTGAAGGGAAGAGCTTCTATACATCTGGGAATAATGCATAGATTATCCAAAATGTATAAGGTTTGGTTCAACAGTCATACAATGCAAAGAGTACATAATTGGCAATATCTCAGATTAAGATACTCACCTGAAATGTAGAAGACCGCTGGTTGTCCCCCACCTGACTCTCCCACATCTGATGTGACTGCACTAACCACAAGGCTAGAGTCATTCTCATGGCTATAGCTTGCTCTTGCTCAGACAATTCTTAGGGAGAGGAGCCTTCAGCCAGGATGTGGGAGACCTAGAATACAGTCTCCCTGCTCCAATGACTCTTTTTATTTCTCCACAGTGGAACAGCTTCAACAGAGAGAATTTGGGAGCCCCATATCAGAATATCCCAATGACTTGTGAATAAGGTTATCCCATGAGACATGGGAGACTCCGTTTGATACTTCTTTTCCCCCTTAGGTTGAAGGGGATCTTGAACTGGGTGTCTCCCCAGCCCAAGTGAGTAGCTAACCACTAGGCTAAAAAGTAACAAGGAAAGTCATACCCTCCGTGCACTTCTTGCAAAAAGAGCATAGTTGCCTAGCATAGTTGGTCTAGATGGACCACTGGTCTGACCCTGTATGGTGGGAGTTGTTATGTTATGTTATGTTCTAAAGCAGGAGGAGGAGGAGCACCTCTTTCTTATAGGAGATCCCTGGTCATCCTCCACCTGGAACTCCCATGTCCAGGCTTAGTGCACTAACCAGTAAGTTACAGAGTCATTCTCATGCTTGCACTTTCTCTTCCTCTCTGGCACAAATGACTCTTTGAGAGAGAACACTCAGCTAGGATATGGGATACCCAGGATACAGTCCCCCTGCTCCAGTAATTCTCCTTATTTATCCTCTGTGGAAGAGCCTCAAAGGGAGAAGAGGGAGTCCCACATCAAAATGTATCATCGTATGATAGATAGGGCATTCACGTGAAACTATCAAGAACCTTATTAATACCCCTTCTTACCCTTAATGAAGGGGGGCTTGATCTGGGTGTCTCCCTCATCCCAGTTGAGTATCATAGAATCATAGAATATTAGAGTTAGAAGGGACCTCAGGAGGTCATCTAGTCCAACCCCCTGCTCAAAGCAGGACTATCCTCAGCTAAATCATCACAGCGAGGGTTTTGTCAAGCCTCAGCATAAAAACCTCTAAAGATGGAGATGCCACCACCTCCTTAGTTAACTCATTTCAATGCTTCTCCATCCTCCTAGTGAAAACCTTTTTCCTAATGTCCAACCTAGACCTTCCCCACTGCAACTTGAGACAGTTGCTCCTTGTTCTGTTATCTGCCACCACTGAAAACAGCCTAGCACCATCTTCCCTGGAACCCCCTTGCAGGTAGTTAAAGGCTGCTATCAAATCCCCCTTCATTCTTCCCTTCTGCAGACTAAACAGGCCTAGTTCTTTCAGCCTCCCCTCATAAGTATTGTGCTCCATCCCCCTAATCATTTTTGTTGCCTTCCGCTGGACTCTTTCCAACTTGTCCACATCTTTTTTGTAGGGGGGGGCCCAAAACTGGACACAGTACTCCAAATGCAGCCTCACCAATACCGAATAGAGGGGAATAATCATTTCTCGCGATCTGCTGGCAATGCTCTTACTAATGCAGCCCAGTATGTCATTAGCCTTCTTGGCAACCAGGGCACACTGCTGACTCATATCCAGCTTCTTATCCACTGTAACTCCCAGATCCTTTTCTGCAGAACTGCTACCTAGCTCATCGGTCCCCAGTCTGTAGCTGTGCATGGGATTCTTCCTTCCGAAGTGCAGGACTCTGCACTTGTCCTTGTTGAACCTCATCAGATTTCTTTTGGTCCAATCCTCCAATTTGTTTAAGGGCCTTCCGTATCTTATCCCTCCCTTCCAGGGTATCTACCACTCCCCCTAGCTTAGTGTCGTCTGCAAACTTGCTGAGGGTGCAATCTACCCCTGCTTCCAGATCATTATGAAGATGTTGAACAAAACCAGCCCCAGGACCGACCCCTGGGGCACTCCACTTGTGACCGGCTGCCAGCTAGACATGGAGCCATTGATCACTACTCGTTGAGCTCTTTGTTCTATCCAATTCTCTATCCATTTTATAGTCCATTCATCCAACCCATGCTTTTTAAACTTGCTGATAAGAATACTGTGGGAGACCGTATCAAAAGCTTTGCTAAAGTCAAGGTATATCATGTCCACCGCTTTCCTCTCATCCACAGAACCAGTCACCTCTTAATAGAAAGCAATCAGGTTGGTCAGGCATGACTTTCCCTTGGTGAATCCATGTTGACTGCTTCTGATCACCTTCCTCTCTTTTAAGTGCCTTAAAATGGATTCCTTGAGGACCTGCTCCATGATTTTTCCAGGGACTGAGGTGAGGCTGACTGGCCTATAGTTCCCTGGATCCTCTTTCTTCCCTTTCTTGAAGATAGGCCCTATATTTGCCTTTTTCCAGTCATCCAGTATCTTAGCTACTGAATGATACCAGGGAAATCATCCCCTTCCCTGGGCTTCTTGCAAAAATAGCATAGGTGCCTAATGCCAAAGTTGTTTTCTAGCTAAGAATGAGTAGCAGGGATAGACACCTCCCCGCAGCCTGGATTTAGGTTGATATTTATGTGATATGGATGGGGCTTGCACATCTTTCCTCACCATCTCCCACTGGCTAGCTTAGGTGGCTCCATGACTTCTGTGTTGGCTTTTGTGAATCCCATTCTAAGGTGCCTGTCTGTCCCCATGCAGTGCATAGGAGCCTATGTGCCTATCTCACACTTTTCCACACTGGTTACCAAGAAGCCACATACAGTTCCCCTCTAAGTGATCCAATCTGTGACTCCCATCTAGACAGCCAAATCTAATATAGCGAGAGATTACTGAAAACCTAATTCACCATATGATAAGTTCACCAGTCGTAAAGGACTGGACGCTGATCCCCAGATCAATATGCATTTCAGATCTTACCCAATAATCATGCAGATGCCAAGCCTTTAGTAACTAAAAGACTAAAGGTTTTGTAATAAAAAAGAAAGAAGAGAGTTGATGTGGTTAAAAGATCAACACACAGATATATGTAAAGTCCTTAGGTCAGTTTCATAGATGAGATAGCGAGGCTGCTGATTTAAAAGAGACTTTATGGAATCAATTGAAAAGGTTATATATAGTCCAATAGGCAGTTCAGGTGTAGCATTGGCTCAAGTTCTTCCAAGAGAATTCCAAGGAAATCCAGAGTAAATCTGAAGACCTCAATCTTGTGGCTTAGATCTTCCCTGTCAAAGTTTAAGCAGCTCTGAGATGCAAATGATCAAGCCTGAGTCTTTCTGTATAGCTGAAGCAAGCTCGGTAACTGCGCTATGTGGGCTTTGATGAAAGTGAGCTCACAGTTTGATCTCTATTCAATGGGTCCTTTGTCAGACAGTGCAGGTAGCAATAGCCATGCAAACTATAAAACCAGCTCACAGAGAGTTCCACAATTCCATGTGGAATTACAAGTTCTTAGAAAAGATTAGGACAATCATATTATTACATCACAAGTCTAATCTAAATGATAATACTCCTTTTGATCTCTGAGGCAATAGAATATAGCAGTGATTCCCAATTATTTTGCCTCAAGAGTGTCAAATACCATTTTTACAACCCTGCCGGGCCACTAGTCTATCAACCCATAAACTATGTACTGAGGTATACTCCATTAAGGGCAACAAATCACTACATAGCTCAAATAAACATTTTGATCCTATTGTGCTCATTGTTACATTCACTATTTTACAACTACAAGTTACTCATACTGTGTCACACACTCACAGACAAAGCATGAGTGTAGATGAGTGACGGTCACTGCACTCTGAAGCACACGACTCGGCAGCTAAGTCACGGTGGGTGGCCTGCTAAGAGCAAGCCAAACCGTAGGACACTGCAGCCAAATGGAAGGAGTTCAGCAAAGAGGCTGCCTCCTTGCTGATCTCCCATCCCCCTGGCTGCAGCAGGGAAACTGCATGCGTCCTGTACCCCTGTGCGCTCCAACTGGGTCCTTAGGCAGTGGCTCCCTTCTGCAGCCAGGGGGATGGGCAAATTATGCTCCCCTCCCTCCAGCTCCAGCAAGGACCCCGGTGCCTATGGACCCAGGCAGAGCGCTTTGCCATGCTCCCTGCAAAAGCCAGGGGGATGGGAGTGCTGATCTCCTGTCCCTTTGGCTGTAGCAAGGAGCTTGCACTGCTCTTGTGACCCAGTGGCAAAGCTCTGCCTGAGTCCTTAGTCAGTGGCTCCCTTCTGCAGCCAGCAGGAGGAGAGCTATGGTCCACTTTGAAAGTCCCCGTGCCCCACTTTTGGCCCTTGGGCCACAGGTTGGGAGCCCCTGGAATACAGTAATGAAGCATTAGAAGAAAGGAACAGCATTTAGCATCTACAAGCTAATTAAATCACATCATTTGATTTCTAAAAGGATGCAGATAAACAGACACTTTTAGCACTAATTCTTCGATTCTCTAACAATACAGGCAAACGTGTTAAAGATTCTAGTGTATTCAACCTGGCTTTGACATCTGTCTACAAGGAATGGCCCTGTTTTCCATTTCAATATTCTTGTGTGTCCTTAAGAGTTGCTTTACAGGTCACCCAACCTTTGCTGGCCCAATGCTATAATAATCTTTCTCCCCCTCTTTTCTATTCAGATTTTAAATTCTTCAGAGCAGAGTCCAGATAGCTGTATAATGCCTAGCACAGAGTGGCCCAAGTTTCCACTGAGACCTTTACATCAGGGGTTCTCAAACATTTTTCTGGAACCCCCTTTGAAAATATTTCAGGCTGTGAAGACCCCCCCAAAAGAGTGATGACTCCCCTCACCATGCCTTCCTTTCTTCTGGCTGCTACTGGGGGTGACACTGCCTTCAGAGAACCCAGCCAGCAGCAGTTGCTCTCCAGCCACCCCGCTCTGAAGGGCTCTGGCTGTCAACCATCCATGGGGCTGACAGTCACAGCCATGGGATATGCAGGGGATGACAGCTCACAATCACCCCAAAATAAACTTGCAACTCCTTGAGAGGTCCCGACCCCCAATTTGAGAACCCCTGCTCTACATATTACAGCTATTCATAATGATGGTGCCTTTTTTCAAGTCTTTCGCTTTCTGTGCTCACTTGGCAACGGCCACCCATCCATGGCCCATCCTGTGATTTAGGAATTCATACTGTCTTACTTTGTAATCGCATAGCATGAGTTAATCATTTCTGGTGCAGATCACAGTATAGCTTTACTGGTAGACAATCACCCAGTGAATGAAATTTGCAAGTTACACCTGCACTCAACCAGATGGTACAAAGAACAAGTCTGGGGTAAATTACATTTTGGAGAGTGACTCTGCTCTGAATAGGCTCTTTGTAGAAAGCATATTTGTAGTTCCATATGTATTGTCTGTCCATAATTTCCATATCAAATGTGCTCCTTTTACCGTGGTAAAAAAGTTTTTTCTATAACTGAAACTATTACAAACTCACCATGGGACTTGAATATAAAGACGCTGTTTTTTCTGAGACATCATTACCAATAATAAATTATCAGTAATACATTTTTTCAGAGAAGATTAGACACTCAGACATTCCAGTACAACCCAATGAGCTTTCACAAAAATAATTTTAGAACAGAGTTGTTCTGTTGATCCTTTTATGAGACAGCTCACTCTCTTTGAGTTGTATTGTTTCTGCATTGTAAATAGTATTAAAAATCAATATACACTTATTTTTGTCACTCTCATCACAAGCTCTTACTCTGAATGTACGCAAGTAGCAGGTTTATTAACTGAGATAGCGTATATGTTACTCTCATTGTTAAAACTTTTTTTAAGAGAACAAAGCCTACGTTACCAAGTAATATAATGACTTTACTGATTAAATATCCACATGCCTTTGTCTCCTGCTAGCAACAGAAGGGGAAAATAACTTTTTTTATCCAGTAGAATTGTATTATTCACAATGAAGTGAAACAAAGGGGTAACCAAGGCAGATGGACCATATCAACATCTGAGAAGAGCTCAGACACAACAGCCACCAGCAGGCAGAAAATATCTATAAAAGTTGTATTTATTGAAGAGAAATTAGCTTTACATGGTCAGATCATATGCACAAGTTACGCTTTTTGATTAAAAATACATTTTGGACATATGAAATGCACTTCTTACGTGATTTCTGTAAACCTGTTTTCCTTTTAGGATCACAGGAAGGGGAGATGTCACAAGATCTCCATTCAGAATTTTATACAAGACAAAATCACTTGAAAGGAAAGACATGAGACAAAGAGGGCCTCTTTTAAGACTCTGACATGTTGTAACATCAATAAAACCATCAGGTATTGATATTTTCCTTTGCCGTTCCCACAATTGTAGAAACAGACTTGGAGTAACTCATACCCTATATCAGTACAGGGAATTGAATATGGGTTTCCTATATCTTTGTTGAGTTCATAAGCCCTGGAAAACTTGGTATTCAGGAGGTCCCAATTTATCCCCTTCTAGTTCTGACCAGGAATTCCATCTTGGATCTGAGAAACCAACAACACAAAAAATGCACCGGAGCCAATATGTTTCCATGAAAAGTGTTGGTATCAAAGTTTTCTGACAAAAAATGTTGCATGACCAAATTCTTGACCAGTTCTGCAGATGACATCACTTGGAGCTCCACTGTGGATTGAGGGGAGTTTGGAGTCCCATACGTATATACTGACTGATGGATCAGAATTAAAAATGGAAGCCAGTCCTGGCTACAGAATTAATGTGATATCTCTGTGTAAATTCTTTTGATCCCCTTATCTTCTGGAAGAGGCATAATCAAAATTCTAATAGCCCAGGCTTTCAAAAAAATTTGGAAACCTATTAAATTCATGATTCAGGGCTTAATACAATCTCTAATTATTTGAGATCAGGATGAGATCTAATACGGGGGCAGATTATCCCCTAACTGGCTATTTAGCATTTTTTTCACCTTCCTCTAAAACTTTCCTCTAAAGTTTCTGATGCTGCATACTATTAGAGACAGCATACTAGACTATATAGATGTTAGGTTTTATCTGTTATGGCAGTTCCTCTGTTCCTGTGAATTTTAAGCTCACTAAATAACAGGAAAATGAATTCATGACAATTCTTGCTAATGGTGAACTCAGTTTCTCTTCAGTGTTGTTTGCTTTCCTTTCCCCTGCTTTTTGTGAATCTCCCTGCAAGTGTAGTTTTGTTGGTGTAAATGTTAGGCAAAGTGAACTTTGAGCCATTGGTTAAGATCTCTTTAATCAAGAAATAAAGTTTATTTAGAGCTAAATGATGTCATTTAGTAAGAACCCTGTGCAGGGATCAATGAGATGGAGGTGACCATCCCAGGGGGAGAGCTGCTCTGTCTGATTAAGGGAGGGGAGTTCAGTTCCAGACTCAAAGATCTTACATTGAACTTGCCCTTTAACCAGCTGGCTCCTGCTTAAACTAGGGATTTATCACCCCAGTTGAACTTCCCCTTCACAGAAGCACAAGGGTTTTCTATTTCTCAGACAGAAGACACCATGGAAACTGAAGGTGTTTTTATTTAGATTTATAAATGACACCTGGCAAAAGATCAAGGAAAATGTATAATATTGACAAAGTCTGTAAAACAAGTACATTATCTATACACAGAACTGTAAAATAATATAGCACATAAATCTTACAATGGTATAAAAATAATACAGTACCAAATTTATGTACTAAATTCAAATAACCTAATTTCTGTGATTCAAAAGCACACACACTTTTGACAAGACCCCATTTCAGCACACCTTTTCCAAGTGCAATGTGTATGTTTAGATGAGCCCTTGGCTGGATCAGTGAGGCAGTAAGCTCCAGAGGTGAGCGTCCTTCTGTGGGAAATCTCCATCCCCAGATGAACGTCTGGGAACTGTAAATCCAAGTCTCCCAATCAATCTCAAGTGCAGAGATAAACCAGAAGGGAAGAGTTGGTCTGTAAGGTACACAGCATCCAAATGAAAAAGGTCTTTCAGACTAACACCAACACTGGAAACCAGTGGAGTCTCTGGAGCACTGGGGTGTGTGCTGCGTTCCTTTCCAGACTCGGTGTCATATGAGGGAGAAGCTACACCCTTCTCCACATGAAATGTGAGTGGGCCTCTAGAGTAGCCCCCAAGCACAATTCACTGAAGAAATCCATTTATTCTTCTCTTCACTAGCATAAGAGTAAACGTTATGATGACCCTAAAGTTATACAGTACAATTTGAAAGCAATTTACAGTATTCTAAGGCCAGAAAGGACCACAGAAATCATCTAGCCTGACCTCCTGTAGAACCCAGGCAATAGAATTTCCCCAAGTAAATCCACAGCTGATTTGTAGTACTTGGTAGTAGTTGAACTACAGCATATCTTTTAGGAAAAACATCCAATGTTGATATTAAAAGTGCCAATGATGGAGAATCCACCACAACCCTTGATAAAATTGTTCCAATGGTGAAGTACCCCCAGTATTGAAATGTATGTTATATTTCCAATCTGAAATTACCTAGCTTCAACTTCCAGCCAGTGGATCTTGTTGTACCTATGCCTGCTAAATTAAAGAGCCTATTTTCAAATATTTGTTCCTTATGTGGGCACTTATAGACTGATCAAGTCATCTCTTAACCTTCTCTTTCTTAAGCTAAATAGATTGCGCTCCTTTAGACTATCACTAGAAGGCAGGTTTTCCAATTCTTTAATCATTCTCATTATTCTTCTTTAAACCCTCTCCAATTTATGAACATCCTATGTGAACTACGAACACCAGAACTGAATACACTATTCCAGCCAGGCAATATCAGTGCCAAAAACAGAAAATAACATTTACACTCCTACTCAAGATTCCTGTTTATATATCCAATGGTTGTGTTAGTCCTTTTGGCCACAGCATCACACTGGGAACTCATGTTCAGCTGATTATCCAGTGTCCCCCAAGTCTTCTACAGAAGTCATTGCTTCCCAGGACAGAATCCCCCATCCTCTAAGTATGGCTGACATTCTTTATTCCTAGCTATATCACTTTACATTTGGCAGTATTAAAACATATATTATCTTGTGCCCAGTTTACCAACCAATCTAGTTCTTATGACCTATGGATTTGACCCTTCCAGAGGTTTTATGTACATTGCATTAAGAGTGTCTTCAATATGTCCTAAAATACTATTAAACGTACAATTGAGAACTCCTCTGAAAAGAAAGATAATTATTTTCTTCATCTGCACTCGCTCATGAAATGGTTAACATGACGAAGGAACTGAATTATTAGTAAAGACTGAAAGAGCTACGTATGCCTAACTGGCTCAGAGATGACAGATTAATGAAAGATTCTACCACCTTTTACATGGATGTGATTGCCTGAAAACATTAAAGGGCAGAAGAATTTGGTGAGGGCTGATGGAGAATGTTTGATAAAACTGTAGGAAAGAGAACTGTTTAGGTTGGTGATCAGGAAATGTTGTGTAGAAGTAAAGGCAATGAGAATGCAGAATAGTCTCCTGAATGGAAGTGGCTGAAACCTCAGCACCTGAGTCAGTTAACCTTGTAGTATTCAAAACTCTGGGAACAGAGGCATCATTTCAGAAAAACTCTGGAGGAAGCAAAGTTGTATTAGCATATAGAGCATTCTCTGTCCCAAATAGCATCATGAATTAGGAAAAAACCAGACAATTATTTCTTTCCTAATGATCATGTCCAAGATCTGGAGGGGGGCCAAAATACAGAGGGCAGGCAAACCCAGGTTAGGGGAAGGCAACTGCTACCCTTGCTCCATAGCAGATGGTGCCCCAATCTGAGAAATGGGCAATAGGAAGCACTCATACACTGTGTTTCCAGTGGTTGGACAAGCTGAGATCTATGTGTCTTTCCATATTTAAGTTCAGTAGCTTTATTTTTTCTCTGGAGTTGCCTGTTTCAGTCTGGGATCTTTTGCACATTTCAGAGCTGGAATGACAAATTATATGCTTTCTCAGGGCGGGGGGAGGGGAATGGAGGTCATATGGCTTCTGCTATGTGTGTAGTTTAAGGCATATGACCTTTGAAAAGGCAGCCTAAAATAATGAGAATGAAGCTGCTGATTATAACCCTAAACACCTATTTAAATGCTCATATGGAGATTTTGCAGAACCAAAAAAACTCACAACACAATATAGAGCACACAAAGCTTCTTCCCACCGTTAATAAATGATCATTTCATGCTGATAAACTACTACTGATTGTCTGTGAGCCTCAGCTGTATGGGTGCCTTCTCACAGATCCAAAAGTTGTTCTCATTGCAGCGCTGGTTGGCATAAATGTACTTATCCAACAGATATGCACAGGGATGGCTGGCATAGTAAATAGAGATGCTAAAAAACAAAACACTGTTTTATGACATCATTCCACATTTGTGTTACATATATAGTTTTTATCAGCCAGGGTCATCTTCACAAGAATTGTTTGCGTCACTCTGTGGTATATCTACACCGGAGCTGGATGTATAATTTCCAATTCAGGCAGGCATACCTGCATTACCTGATCAAGCTAGTACTTAAAAATAGCAATGTAGCAGCATTGGCATAGGTGGCAGGATGGCCTAGACTCCTGAGTATATGCCTAGGTTTCAGATGGGTCTGTACGTGCGGTAACAAGCCTGTTCTGCCATTTTTGCAGCAGTAGTTACACTGCTCTTTTCTTTTTCTTTTTAGCTCAGTCAGTCAGAGCTGGCACAGGTATGTCTATCTGAGCTGGAAATTACACCTCCAGCTCCAGCATAGACATTCCTTCAATGACACACGTTTCTCCAAACCACTGAAGAGCTTGACACAGTGCCATGCACTAACTCCCCAGGATGAGAGACCTAACTTTACAATGCTCACTGCCCCAATGGCTGCCTAAGTGGTGAGAGAACACAAGGATGGAATCTAAGATGGGTCACTGACATGGCACTGGAGAGCACTAATTCCTATGTCACTGGGATCCAGCCTCCATACGTTTCTAGGCACAGCCTAAAAGCAATGAGAGACTGGGCCCAAGGAATCAGCCTTAGGTTACTTGGATGGCAGCACACAGCACTCATCTCACAGGCACCAGAGACATCCTCCGCAGCACTCCCCTCCCCACTGACTGGTGCAAGGGAAAGAGAGAGACTGAAAAAGACTTACAGCTTCTCAGTAAAGTGTCTATTATCCTTCCCCCACTGGCTGATAGGGAAGAAGACTGTTGGAGAGTTTGGCAGCTGGGAGGAAGGTTGGACGGCATTGGATTGGGTTGGATTGGATTGGATTGGGGGTTAATTGTCATTGGGGGAACACTGTGGGATGGGTTTGCAAATTAGTGGGTCTAGCTGGATGGTACTGATCACTGGTGGGACCTGCCTATGCCTAAAAATGGGCATAGCCCAACTTCAGGTACTCAGTGGTGATAAACGTACCTCAAGTTCTTAAAACTTACGTCTTTTCTGATGTAGAAAAAGCTGTGTTGTCCTCCCAAAACCAGGCAGTCCTTTGAATGTTATATGATAATCCAATCCAATGACGTTCTTTAATAAAATATGGACCTGTGTATTCCTATGAGGAAATGAGGATGATGGGGGAAAAAAAACCAAAAAACCAAGCTCATTAATTTGTAGGTTCAATAACACTACCGGAAGTCTCTGAAAGAAGACAAGTACTACAGAGCCTGGTGGTGTTCCCCTTTATGCCATCTGAGAGATTGCCCTCCTTCCTATGCTTGTGGGACCATTCCAATGCAACAGAGGAAATTTCAGTGATTCCATTTTTAAATCTGATGGATTCTGGCATATCAGAACACAAAAATGCTGGTTAGGTGGAGAAAGAGACAGCCAATGCTAAGTAATGTATTTATATATATTAACTTCTTGTATTTTCACAAAACCACAGAAATTAGAGCTGGAAAAGACCTCTTAGTTTCCACCTCATCCAGCTGCCTCCCCAGCCTGCACAATGCAAGAAAGACTGACCTAGTTGTGAATTCATAACATATTTCACACAAAGTCTTTGGACTTTTTTCTAATATTTACAAAAGATGTGACTTTTACACAAGAGTTAGAAGAAAAATCACTACACCACCCGAGAGTAACTTACACACAATGAGGCTTCATCCAAAATCCTTTTGAGACTTCAGGACATTGAACCAATTCCCTGAGAAAGAAAATGGGTTTTGCAACATATCCTAAATACCAATGAGAGGTCAATAGAACCCAGTGTATTTCTTAGAGACCTGTTATATGTGCTGTGTTGAACACTGTTTTAAATTGTCTAAATTGTCTAAAATAACTGAAAGGTAACAACCAGGTTTCTTTACACTTGGATATTTGACATCACTTCACTGTGTATTTTCATTTTTCAAAACATGTTCTGGCTTTACCAGTTGAGGAAATATAATAGATGATATCACTATCCATTGCTATGGTTGCTCCATAACAACTCCTGAGAGACAAACTCAAGGTTTCTGTTATTTCACTTCCTCAGTTGACATTTCCATCCCCATCTTACTCTTCCTACATCTTTTCATTCTCCTCTTTTCCTACTGCCTCATAAGAGTCTAGCTTAGCTATCCTGCATCAATCTTATCTTACAGTCTTTGCTGTGACCAGTTTGGAAAGCTGAAAATGATGTTGAAAGCAACCTGCTCCCAGGGGAAGTTCTGCCTCCTACTGCATGGTGAGAGGGAAATCAAAGCAACCCCTCCTGGTGTTTATTCAGAAGAACCAGACCCAGCTGTCTATACTAGGGTCGCATGACACACATGCCATGATTGTGATCTTTCAATACTTGATCCTCAACCTAAAGACAGAAGCTGTGATTTTCTCTCCTCTGCTGTTCATTTCTCTTTCCCATTTGTGTATGGCTGTTGTGTCTTTTCTTACAAAAAGAGAGAATCAAAATAAAACAACAAAAAGAGATTGCTGAGATCTCCCACTTAAAATAGATTTGCTTTTTCCCCAACAAAGATATTGGAAGCTATTCAATATATTTTCTGTTTATAAAATACTTTCTGCAGGGGGAAGGAGGAGTAAGGGTGTTTGTTAAAATGAAATGTACTTGATTTTTTATGTGAATATTGTAACAGATATGGCAATTTCCTGCAATACACTTGAAAAACCTGGTTGAATAAAGTTTAAGTTTTTTTGGAGTCCCTTGTATATAAAACCAAAAGTACTATTGTGGAATTCTATGTAATTTCTCCAGGAAGGAGATGTAGTGAGTCTTAAGTGAAGCATTATGAGTTTTAAAGAACTCTTTTGACCAATGGAGTAAACAAGAATGAACTTTTGGGACAAACAGAGTTCAGTGTGAAACTCAAGGTGGAGGTGAATGCAAATGTACCGTCCTCTATTTATGCAAAAAAACATCTTTTTGAAGTTCTATTCTGAAGCGAGAACCATCATATGCTGATTTCCTGTTTCCAGAAATCTGGAAATCATGACTGTGATTGTTCTGAATTGAAGCTATTATGGATCGAAAACCACCTTTGTGGTGTCTGAGGGACTGATCTCCTACCAGAGCCCTTGTTCAAGTAGGGGGTTGATCTCTGGTAAGTCTATTATCTTGGATGGTTTCTCTGTAATGCTTTCACCTTAAGAATAAATGTGCTTTCCTAGAAAGGTCTGTGTGGTAAAATTGTAGAAGTGGGCAATTACGCCCTTCATAGCCTCTGGAGACAAAGCAAAATGCACATGCTGGCTATTTTGGCCATCTGCCTTCCGGAAGCAGGGGCATGCATCACGATATAGGAAGAGGACTATGCAACCTGGAAATTCCTTTGTCAGGAGGGAGAGAGATGTTAGTCTTCACCCAAGAGAAGTGATGTCAGAGGAGCCAGCAGCCTAGGGTGGGCGCCCTTGAAGACCATATGAGGAAATATAGGTGCAGTAGCCTTGAATAGTGACATATATTGTGGAAAAGTGAGATCTATAACAGTGTGAATTGCACAAATTTGAACAATAGTGGAAGCAATTACCCCAGAAGGGAAAAGCATTTAGAAAAATCTCATAATCTTTTCAGGAAAGGAAAAGCAAAAAGAGAGACAGGAGCAAATGAGTTATGGGCAGCTGAAGAAAAATCAGCTGGTTGCTCCACAAAGAAAGGTAGCTCAGTAACATTGAGGACCAGACAAGCACACAGCTTATTGACCTGTTGGCTCCTAATGACCAGAAGAAGAACAATGCTCCTTGTTCACAGAGAACATCCAGTACTTTGGCAGAGGATTCAGCAGGTGGGAGAAAACCTTGGAGTCAACTCCCTGGAGGGAGGCCAGAAAGAAGCTCACAAAAGAAGCAGCCATGTTCCATCCAGCTAGAATACATTGCTGCAGCTGGGACTGGAGACAGGTCCCGAGGTGGAACAGGACAGATTGAAGCTGGAGAAGACCTGACTTCATCTGGAAATCCACCAGTTTAAAGACTAGGAGCAACAGACAGCAGGCTCAGAGCAACAGTGTCAGCATGAGAGAAGAGAAGGAGTGTCAATCTCAGCCCAAGATAGCAAAACTGTGCCAGTAGGACCATAGTCTCTAAGTGAAGCTAGACCCCAGGTACCTGTCCCAAGGGGTGGCATAGATTCCAAACTATTTCTTTTCTTAATGGAGGGGGGTGACATAGATGTGTTTCTAAGTGCTTTTGAAATAGGGGGTGTGTGACCCTAAGAAACCAGCTGCCAATTCTTGCCAGGGCTTTAGGCCTCAGCTGAGCACTAATTGCCCCCTCCCACACAGGAAGAGGCTATTTGCATAATGGCCCTTCCCATCAGCTTGTATTGAGGAAGAATGAAATACACATAACTGACAAGAAAATTTTCATGTCTTTGCTGTTCAAGGGCCGGACTCTCAAAGGGCCGACACTTCAACTCTATCACCTTTTGGAAACCACAGAATGTAACTCATTAGTGTATACCTATTACCTGCTTTAACTTTGTAAATAACTCTTATTTCTTAGCCAATAGTTCATTTATTATAGGATTGGCTACAAGTGTTGTATTTGGTGTGAGGGACCATCTATCACAAAAAACAGTTTGCCTGGGTCGCAAGATAGCCCTGAATGACCAAGGGGATTGTTTGTGACTCCATGTTGTCTGTTAATAGTGCTCGAGGAGTTCTCACTTGTTATTTGGTTGGTGAAATCTAATTATAGAACATATAATCAAGTTGGGATCTCTGCCCTGCTTCTTGACAGTCTGCCCTAAGATTGGTACTCATGGTCATGATCCACTCCAGACAGCATGACACTTTGAATTGAGCAAGGTGTCGCAGGGGAACATGGTACGATAACTAGCTCAACTACTGTCTGGGACAAATGCCTTGGACATTTCCATACTTATGAATAGAGAGGACTACAAAGATTATGATTAGCTGTAAACGAGCTTTGTTGCAAAAGTTTTCCCGTAACCGGAAAGCATCTAGAAAAATGTTTTGTGGAGTTTAGAAAAAAGGAACATGACCTATGCTGAGATTTCAACCCAAATTAGTGGTAAAATAAGAAAATGGGACCTGGGCAAAGCCTAAACACTTAAAACAATTGTATAAACTCTGCCATCCTGTCCTAAAAGCATGTTTAATAGACAGAAATCCTACAGATGTAACTACAGAATGGGAATTGGCAGACCATATGTGGATAGTTGGTCTGGCTTAGATGGAAAGCTTAATAGGGATGAAATGGGATTAGAGGACAGGGATCGAGCCCAAGGTGAGATGCACACCTGGGGGGAGGGAAGCCACCTCCAAGAATCCTTAGGAAGGGTGGGGAGAGCTGGTGTGCCATATGTAGGCATATGGGTGGGGCAGAGAAAGTAATTTGGCTATGGCAGAGTTTTGAAGAATTTTGAAGATACTTTTGACTTGACTCCCCTGCTGTTAAGAGCAGAAAATGGTTGAGAGTCACTTCACAGGGAGACAGCCCTGACTTATTTCTCCCTTTGATTCAAAGAATTGCTGCTCACAATATTTCCAAGGGGGGTGTGGAACGTCAACTTTTCATTGGGGCAGCCAACCCCTTGATGGACAAAGGGGAACCACTCTCACTTCCTAGAAACCAGGTTGCAGGTGGGAATGGGAGGACCAGGTCTCAAGTTTAAACCCAACACTTTTGAGGTAATAAGGGAATGAAGGGGAGACTAATTATACAGGATCATATCAAATGAGTCTGTATAGTAAGCAGGGGAGAAAAGACTTTGTGTGGAATTTGAAAGAATATATGCTGGCTTGCTAGTCAATGTTTATTATCTTTATTATTTGAATACTTGAAATGTGAAATTAGGAAAGTTCATGGAAAAAACACCATCCAGGGAATTAACCAGTCCAAGAAATAAGTCCATGGGTTCTGCTGCCACTCACTTCTTTAGGGGGTTATGTGGCAGATATGGCAATTTCCTGCAATAACCTTAAAAAAATCTTATTGAATGACGTTTAAGTGTATTTGAAGTTCATTGTCTTGAAAAGGCAAAGTTTATGTATTATTGTGGGATTGTATGAGGCTTCTCTATTAGGGAGACATGGCTAATGTAAACCTTGGGAAGAGTTGTGCTTCAAAGAACTCTTTTAAATAATTTGTCAGACTTTTGAGACAGAGTTAAATGGATATCTCTAGGTGGAGTTGAATACAAATTTACCACCTCAGATTATGCAAAAACTCAGCATTTTGAAACTACACCCTGAGGAGGGAATTATTGTCTACTGATTACTTGTTCCCAGAAATCTGAAGATCAAATACCCAAACTGTATAAAGGAAAGACTAAATTTTTCATGAGTGTGCTTGTTCTGAGTTGAAGCTGTTTTGGGCAATCTGAAGGACTCATCATCGACCAGAGTCCTTGTTGGAGTTATCAGGGGTTCGTCTCTGGTGGACTTAATAGCATACATGTAGGTATTGTTTTAATATGCTTTCTCTGTAATGCTTTTACTTTAAGAACGAATGTGCTTGCTCAGAAAGGGCTGTGTGGTAATTTATAACTGTGGGCAGTTATGCTATTTATAGCCTCTGAAGAGAAAACAAAGTGCAGATGCTGGACATTTAGGTTTTCTGCCTTGCTGTGGGATATCACAGTGTAGTCAGGGAACTCTACAGCCTGGAAATACTCCTGTCAGGAAAGAAAGAGAGAGCTGGGATGGGAACATACCAGTTTTTCCTTGTCTTTTATCATGAGAAGGGTGGAGTTCTGTGAGGAACAGAAATTCCGACTCTGCTCCCATGTCTTCTTCTCAGCAGAAATGAAGTAACAGGTGCCTCTGCCCATTCGTTGCCAGTTCGTGGGGCAGAGTGTACAGTTTATTCCTGGAAAAAAGAAAAATCATCATTCTGTTTTAATCCCAGACTCTGATTCCCACCAATAATTTTTATGGTTTTATAAGTAATATGGAAATAAAAAAGACACATTTTCAATCTGATTTCCTCCTGCACAATAGCTTTGTGAGATGCATTATTTCTCATTATTGCCAGTCACTCTGCCCATTTTAATCCAAGCAGTAAGATTTGGTTAATAGACTTTCCAAAGTAAGTCACTTTTCCCATCTCCCTGGGGTCTGATACTCTACTTCACAATCAAAGACCCTAAGAATCTACCTCCCCATTCCTGTTTATTTTATTAGTTTTCTGATACAGTTATCCCACCCTTTCCTTGAGATATCATGTTGAATTTGCTTTAGAAAACAATTAGTACTTCCCCTTAATTAGTCAGAGTGGTCAACCCTGAGGGATATGAGGCTCTCCTGCCTCCTGAGGGACTGAGCATGGTGCCCTTTCCACACTCCAACACACTTCTCCTCTTCCTGCTGTGTCCTTGGTCCCCCTCCCCTGCCTCCGACCCCAGAAACTGAATGGGAATGGAATCCTGATTTACCACACTTGAACACTACAAGGGTACTGCCCCTACCTGATAGCTGTTTCATAACCTGTGTAATAAATTGGTTAATCTCAACCTAGTCCATACTGGTGGGTATTACCGTTGTAACAGGAGATAATTACCTGCCTTGTGAGCAATTTCATCAGGAGGATAAGAATTGAGAGTGTCGTGGAAACAGAATTCCCTTCCAGCTCATTTTTCTCCTTTTTCCCTGCTTACTCTTAACAATGGTCTCACTGAGCTCAGTATTAGCATGAGGCACTGTCTGTGAGGAGGCCCTGTGTTGTTATTCCTCCTGGGACAAAGGATTTTACTCCAGATACAGAACAATCTTATTTACCATTATTTGTATTCCTCACATTACCTTCCAAACACAAACTCTCTCTTATTTCTTTCAGCCTGCTTGAGAAATTTGTTTGCAGAGCTTTCTCCTTCTCTTTGAGTTTTACATTCTCTTCTTGGCAGATGTTGGTAACCTGGAAAACTGAAATTCATAGAAGCATTTTCTGGCATTAAAACTTTTACAAATCCAAAACATATAGGGGTGGAAAGAAGCTCTTTTTTTGTGGGGGGGGGAGGGCTGGGGGGTGGGGACGGTTATTTGGCTAGCTGACTGGCCATACTGAATTTTATTCCTTTCTGAATGGTTAATTTTAAATGCTGCTGAGATTATTATTAATGAGCATTAATCATTAGGGTGTCTATAGCTTTTCTATAGTTGTCTTTTTGTTATTTAAATCTGCATAAGTAATAAAATAAAATTGTTGCTTTAAATTATCAGTCATTCCATTGACTTGATTTATCTTCTCCTACTTATTTTACTGAAATAGTGAAAAAGTGATGAACTCAGGGGTCTAATGCATTTTTTCTCTGTTTTCTTTAAATAAAGTGGCCTGTTCATGGGACGTGGACACGTTCATCTTTCCACCATGAATTTGTATCCAAAGCAAGTCACTAATATCCAAAAGTCATGGCCACCTGAAAACAGTTTTGTGTGAAATGTGGTAGTGGAGGTCAGTCCAGGTCCCAATGGGACAGATGGCAGAAGCTAACACAAAGCGCCCCCCTACCCCCACCTTTGGGCAATTTAAGAGGAGAGGTCAAGGCATGAATGGGCTATGGAGATAGTCACTTGTAGTAGTAATACCGATGGAGCAGGGCCAAGATAATGTACATTAATGGGTGAGACAGTGTGTCAGGGAAGCTTGCACTATGCAGCCTGCCTGTGCTGTACCTGCTCTATGGCTAAATGAAGAACTTCATCCTATAGGGGATGGATAACAAATGGGCATCATTCACCAGCAATAAATTCACCCAATAGACACATGTTGTTACTTACAGATAACGCCCAGGGCTAACAGCCCTACTAGCAATGCCAAGCACAGTGTGAGGATAGCCAGGGCAGCCAGATGCCATGAGAATGAAGTGGGGAGCCCTGGGAGAACAAAAATGAATTCAGTAACTAAAATAGGTACATCCTGAAAATTCCTTATTTTGCTTCTATAGTTTTTCTTTTCCTCAACTCCCCACAAAGACACTGAGCCAGACGCTGATAGTGCAGCCTCTGGGGCAGGATCCCCAGTGATAGGAAGTCTGCCTGTAGGGGGCTGCAGCTACACAAGGTGCCTAAAAAATCTTTTCCACTTTCAGGAGTTGCAGCTGGTCAAAACAGACCCCAGCCTGGAGTCATCCCCACTGCAATCTGTCTGCAGAGCTCCTGTGGAGCCCAAAGTGGACACTAAAGCTGGAAGCATTACCTGCCCTTCCCAGGGGTGTATTCTTCTCAGGCCACAGCAACTGCCCTTGCTGATGAAGGGATTTGTAATTTGCCCTCTCTGTACATGTGGGATGAATCAAACCTGCTGCACATTATTCCACAACAGTGCAGTCTTAATGCTGTTTCTTCTATTTCCTCTTCATCCAAATCAGGCACCATCCAGTCTCCCTTAAATGTTTTTTGTTTTTCTTATTTAACAACCTTTTATAATGGCAAAATATTTTGAGATTCCAGATTTAGACAGAAAGGATGCAAAGAGTGAACAATAGGGTTGAAAATTAAAGCTGAATTTCTAAAAAATAGAATACTGAGAACAAAGAGTTAGACATGTATACTAGAAGAAGTGTCATCTGCTGTGACATCAACTAGGGTAAAATTACAATATTGATCCTCATGCTTCAAGGCATAAATAATCACCAGCTATGATCAGGAAGTATTCATTCTCAAAACCATCCACCCTCTTGCCCCCTTTCCTGGGATAGAACTGCACAGTGGTGGTTAACATTTTGCTGCCTTATATGAATTGTATTTTTAAATACATTTTAGTGAGTTTAATATGATCTTCCATTCATTATACTATCTGATAATCAGCCAGGAGACTTGCTGCAAGATCCAGCTCCTAGAAAAGGTAGTTTACACAGATATCACAAATGGAATGAGGGATCAAGTCCCTATGGAAAGAAAAATTATGTTAGAAATCAATGTTATGATTGGATATCCTCAACTGTTGCAAACTGGCATGGTTCCCATGAAGACAATGTAGAGTTTTTACCAGCTCTAGCTACAAGTCAGTTAACTCCCTAAACAGTTACAGTCCAGTTCCAGTTTATAGTGTAGGTGGGGCAATAACTACGTCTGCAGTTCTCAATAAAGCTTTGCACAAGTCCAAGGCTTGAGCACAGATAGAAGACCCAGTTAAATACTAGTTAGGTCCCATCTTTACTTCAAAGTAAAAATGTAAGGTAACGAGTCTTGTAAATGGGCGTCTCTACACGGCTGTTTCTGTAACGTAGATAGACCCATCACCCACTTGCTCCCAGACAGAGTCTGGCCCTGTAAAGATAGATAGCATGCTGTAGTGGAAAGAAACAAATGGACTTTCTGAAAGGTAACAGTTTTCATCCTGCTTAGCCAATATCCCATGAAAGTCTCAGCATATTTCAAGTGTCCTTATTGAGTCTAACCAGCCTACTTACTGCTGCTCTGAAGTATAAAGCAGGCAGAAATCCTACTTAATCCTCTCTTTTGGGAAGTCCCCAGCTGGAATAGCCAGCTCTATGTTACCCTTTTCTGGCTGTGTGTCAAGGGCTTGGCTGGGGAAGGGGGCATTGCCAGAGTGCCCCTGAATTTCAGTGATCACTGCTGTGAAGCAGTCCCTTGGAGACTGTTGCTCCTGTTGAAAGAACCGGAGAAGGCCTGAGGCTGCTATAAATTATGCTAAAGGATGGGCCAGCCCCATTGACCTCAGGATCAGCAAAGAGCAAATGTGGCTTAAATGCTCCTTTATCTCCTTCCTCCTCATTTGCACTGAATGGAGCTTTGGCACAATTGAGGATCTGGGCCCTTATGTTTACTTTTTGTGATTTTCTTTTTATTCTCTATCAGAAGCAAAATAAACATTGCTTTTATTGAAGATACAGTACTTATAGCTCTGCTTCTCCTCCAAAATTCATTCGTGCAAACCAGGATTAACCCCACTGAATGCAATGCAATTAGACTGCTAGAAAGACAGACACAATCAAGCTCCTGGAACTGGATTTATGTTAATGCTGGTGGAGACTGCCTTTCCTGACACTCTGAAGAGAGGGAAGAAGACTTTAAATCTCAAAGAAGGCCGGGTCAGGAATGAGGGAACAGACACGGCATCTGCCCAATTGTAAACCGAGTTGCAACACCATACTCAAAAAATGCTGCAGAGAAGCAGGCTGCAATCAATGTCCAGAGAGCACTCAAAGACCTGGGTGTCTACCTACAACATGTTCTTGGACTATTATATTTTCTTCTGAAACCTTTGAAACCAGTCAATTTCACAAACAGGATTGTCATGCGGACTGAATTGGGGGGAGGGGGGATTTGTGTTTTTGACATTAATATGTCAAAATCATAACAATTCATGTAAGACTTGCCATGTCAGGTACTGTTAGAAAGGTTATAATGTGCTGAATAAGATGATAATATTTGTGTTCATGTGTGATATGTGTGATGAAAGTTATGGACATCTTTGGTATACCTGTATTTCAAACTGTGCTGTAGAAGACACACCCCAGATAGAAAGGCCGCAGGACAATAGCCCACTTAATGGCCCATCAAGACCTCTACAGAAGCAAAAGGCCCAGGAAGGAACCACGGGCATACCTGAAGAGTTACCAGGATTGGCCCATGTGACTCTGGACTCCATTTTGGTTCCTGTAAAGTTCCCCAAGCAGCATGACCAGAGACAGAGGATATATAAGATCAAACCACAGAAACCATTTGGTCTTTGTTCCTGTCCAGCTTCAGACACACCTCTGATCAACACACTTTGCAACTGAACTGAAGGACTTCGACCCATCCAGGTACTGGATGTATACCAGAGGGACTATAGAAGTCTGCAACTCCACAATTCTTCTAAAAACCTGATCCTTTAACATTTCTCTTATTGTTTGTTTTTCTTTTTATAATAAACCTTTAGTTTTAGTTACTAAAGGATTGGCTGGCAGCGTGGTATTTTGGGTAAGATCCGAACTCACAGTGAACTGGTACTGTGGCTGGTCCTTTGGGATCAGAGGGAATCTTTTGAGTAAAGAGCACAGAGTTTAAATGACTGGTCTCTTTACTGGACCTAGTGTCAGTTTGGGGAGCCAGAGACTGAAGTGCAGTAAAGGGGGCTGTGTGTATTTGCACAGTGGCTTCTTGATAACCAGTGTGGGGGAATCAGAAGCACTGTTTGTGGCTGGTGGGGAAGTCTGACTGCAGTGTCACCCACCAGTGCTGGGAGAATCTGCTCCCCTTTTACAGCCTGCCCTGACCCTGGCATTATCAGTGGGCTACCCTGGGCACGGACGGGTCACAAGGATTTCTTTCTGTCTTTCTAGCCTAGGTTCTGGGCAATTTGCAATATTTAAATGGCTCACATCCTTCATTGTGCTGTGGCCCCCGGGCATGGCACTTTGGCACAAAGTGACACAGCTGTCCCAGAAGGAGCACACCAGTGTGATAGCTCTATTGATATCTACCCTACCTACGGCTGAGGTAAAGAGGTGACTCCAGAAAAGAGGGCATAACTGGGGCTTCCCCAAACTCTGGTGATCATGGTCATTTATGATCACTAGTACCTGCAACAAGTTGTAGCAGCCTTCAGTCTTCTCTAATTTATACCAGAGGACTGGCCTGGGGCACAAATGGCCCAGGATTAGAGGTAGCACAAAGTGGCTTAAAGCCATTCTGCATATTCCCCTCCTGAATTATGCTGTGTGCTCCTCTTCCTGAACCAGAAATCAGGGTCTATCCCCCTGATGCCATCTGGTTATTGCTACTTTCATAAAGATGGCAAAACTGCTAAATATCTGGCATTTATCTCAGTGTAAAGACAAAAAAACCTTCCCCCTTCCCTATCAAGCTACAACCCCAAACTAGAGCCTGAAGACATCATGCTTTGTACTTTCTGACAGTTTAAAAAAAAAAAAAGGGGAAGTGGTTTTCAGTTTGAATCATTCCAGATTTGCTGAATGTAAACCCTGCTGCGAAGGACAGCATGAGGCTCTGTAGTCAAACTGGTCAAGGAGGCACAACAAACAAATGTCCTGACTTGTGTGAGTGTTTCATTTAAATAATCTCTCAATCATTGTTTCAGGAAAAGGCTCCGTAAATTGGGGTTTGCTATTATGCTATTTTTTGCTATTCTTCCACTTACTAATGTTGCCTTGGTCTTTTTTTTAATGGCATCTTTTTGCCGTCTCCTATGTGAGAGGGTGAACACAGCTAGAGAAGAGGGAAACACCTTAAAGTCAAACACTCAGCACCAGGAAAGCGGGTAATAACTTGTCACCAAATGTTACAGTCTCCCATGAAAAAGAATCAACCTGTAGCAAGTCAAACATGAAAGTGAACAAAGATCTTCTCTTCCTCATGGACCAGAGTTTGAAAACTATGAAATCCTAATCTGGGGCTGCATCAGGCCATGGATAATTCTACAGAAATGATTAGGAACTGACGGCACAATATCTTCTCAAGTCTGCCCAACTCTACTCTCGAACTTGATCCCCCCAAAACTCACTACATGGTATACTACTCACTCCCATGGGTAGTCCCGTCTAATTCAATAGAACGACACATGATAGGAAGTACTACTCTGAGCCGTTAGTGTTTGCAGGGTCGCATCCCTACATAATAAAATCATCAGGAGAGGGAAACGTCTCTCCCATGTTTTGATCACCACTGTGCATTTTTCTGCAGTTCTATTAATTAATGACAATAAAACAGCAGGACAAATTCACCACTGGTGTGACTCAACTGGGAAGGATGGAGTTAGAGGAGTGAATTTGGTCCACTGTGCCTAAGATTAGGTTGAGAGCACTAATCTTGAGAGCCAGCTAATTAAAGCACAATAAAGAAAAAAGCCCAACAGAGATTTACCTTTTTCCTCAGTTTCTGGATTATTTTCCAGTGCTTTAGATTTATTGAATTCCAGATCCGCATATGTTATTTCCTATGTCATAGCTGGTGAAGAGAGCCAAAAAGTTATATCACTCTTGAGGTTCTGCAGCTGTTGAGTGAGGAACAAGATCTGCCTTTTTAGAGAGAGCTCCTCGTTATTATATTGGTAGATGCGAATGAGCCAGCATGGATACCAGAGCAGAGTAGCCCAGAACTTCCTTTGAAAGAATGTTACAAAAGAAGAATATTTCTCTTTAACTGAGGAATTGCCCTCTCCCTTTCTTCCTTTGTCTCCATGCTGACCCGTCTGCCCGCCTTTCAGTTCCCTTTGCACCATCTTAAGAAATAGAGCCCTTCCTGTGTAATTTTTGTGGTTTGATATTTAAAGAAGCAACTTGCTCCTGGAGAGCTCCAGGTTGAGGACTGACAGGCAGGGGTTGACACAGGCTTCTCACAGCCTCATGGCCATGTTCTGTTGTTATCAGCTGCATAGCCTAGAGGTTAACACTCTGCACTCTCCAAAGCAGGCTTGGGATCAATTCTCAGCCCTTGTCTCTTGCCACAGAGTGCCAAGATGTTCCAAAGACTGGGTCCAGTGCCTGGTGTTAGAGATCTGGGTGACTGTGCAGAAGCCCTAAATCCAGGTACTTGCCTTGGCTGCTATAAATCAGCGTATTGATCATTGACATTGAGTCTGATGTACACCATCTGAAGATCTGGCACCTGGTTTCTATCTCCTCAGGTCAGGAAGAGCAAGGAGTGCTACAGAGATCGGTGCCAATGCCTGGGAACCCCAGCTTTGTGCTCTGTTACATAAGACTTCAGCTTTATTTTCGTTCCTGCTTGTCTAGGCCTAAGACAGTGTATGGCACAAAGACACGTTCGGAAAAGGGGCAGAGTTTGAGTCTGTACAAGAAGATAAAGGGAGGGTGTAATGTGTGTGTTGGCTTCTAGGGCGAGAAACAATAGTGGACTCTGCATTATTCTCAGTGCAGTGACTGCTGCCTTCTAGCACTCCTTGGGGTATAAGAGTCTGAAAGGGGATGGGGAGGAGGGAAGGTGCTGGCTAGCCTTGGAAGGCAGTGCATATTGCACCCTCCTAGAAGACAGAGCAGCAGGTGTGTTACTTGGTGCCCCATTCCAGCAGGCCTTGTACTTCTTTGGGCCATAATGATTCCCACTGGTCCTGGCCTTACACTATTAGTGCAAACTTTGTAACAGCCAGAGCTACTGAGAGAGGGAAGCAGAGTCCCCAGTAATACAGAGAGATTCCAGAGAGTTTGGATTACACGTGGGAATGCAGAATTTAGGGCATAATCCTGTGAGATACAGACTGGATGAACTAGGGTTTTTTAAACTCCTATTTGTCATGACTCTGTGTCACACTCACACTCTGCTGACACACAGACAACCTTTCTGTGAAAGCCAAAATACACGTTATGAAGTCTGGATGTCTGACATTCAGGTTTCCTGTGTGCTTTACATCCTTATAAAATGAAAAAAGCATCATGTGGATCAGGATCTGAATTGCTAAGAGTGATGGGTCTGATCATCATTACGGCGTCCTTAAACCATTCTGGTGGTGTAAAGGGATTTTAAGTGAGTGTGGATGACAATTATATCTTCCTTAAGGCACCACCTGCACTGCCATAGTGGTATAAACCTGCCTTAGGGTGACTGAGAATCAGGCCCTAATGTAAGGTTTGTTTTGTTCTTCCGCCATTAAGCTGAACAACATTATAAACATTAACACTGATGTCAGTACGTGACAGTACAAATTAACAGCATTTGTCATGGAAGGAAGTTAGATAGAGTACTGAGTTTTATTGTCCAGTTTTAGTAACACAAGGAAAATTTAATACAAAATACATTTCCATAGAGCCCTGTCTTACAAATATTTGGCACACAATTATCTTTACTCACATGAGTAGCCCAGGTGAGTTATTGATGTTCTTAATTGTTCATAGAATCAGGTAATTCAGTGGTCTGATCAAAACAATAACCACCTAAAATTATTACAGTATTGACCTAATTTCAGAAAGTCCCAACCTTTGATTCTTAGAGTTTAAATTAGCACGACTAGGTTTTTTTTTTCCAAAGGGAAAATATCGGAAAAACAATCTTTTCCCTTGCTGTACCTTTAAAAATGTTGTTTGTTTAGAGAATTGTTATTGTGATTGTTATTGTAGTGTAATTGTAGAGCCTAAACTTGTATATCTAAGATTGGGATTTTCAAAAGTGCCTGTCACAATTCAGCAAGTGCATGGATATCTTCCCTGTTAGGTGCAGCAAAGGCACCAATCTAGGCTCCCACGTCCCCAGCCTTCACCTCTCCTGGCCCAAGAGAGACTCTATTTGTTGCCAAATCTGCTTATGACTTGCTTTAGCTTTCCACGGATGCTTGTTTTGGGTTTGTCGCTTTCCGCACCCGCTTGTTTTGGGGCTTGCATTGCTTCCATCCTTGCTTGAAGCTCAGCCTTCAGTTAATCATGGAATGGAAATGGCACCTTTCTACAGGAATGGGTAACTGCCAGGACCTGCTTATTTATCCGAAGTACTTGCACGCTGCAGCAACTCCAGCTAGCAGTTTTATGGCAGATTGAATTGGTAAATTGATTTGCACACTGGAATGGGTTACCTAGGGAATCTTTATCCTTTGAGGTTTTTAAGGTGTGGTTTGACCAAGCCCTGGCTGGGATGAGTTAGTTGGGGTTGGTCCTGCTTTGAGCAGGGGGTTGGACTAGATGGCCTTCTGAGGTCCCTTCCAACCGTAATGGTTCTATGATTCCTTTCGCACTACAATGAAAGGGAGTCTGTAATGGTGTTTTTATGGCTGGCAGTAGCAATGCACCACCCCTTCACTGATATATTTCTCAGAATAACCAATTACTTTTATTTTTGTTGGTTCAGTTTTCATCTTATTTTCAATCTATCATAATCTTGTTGAGACAGAATATTAACCTGAGCTCCTGTGTCCACTTTCAGTGGAATAATTGTTCCATTCTCTGACAGTATCCAGTCTCTCTCATCAGGCTTGCATGAACCCAGTATGTCTAGTAAAAAACCTCAACCAGATTGTCTTTAACTGAATGCACTTGACTTTTCTGCTTTGGGCTTTGCAGCATTTTACAAAATAATTATTTCCCCCAGATTTATGACAGAGTTTCCCAAAGGCAACGCACTGTTTGGGGCCATACTGTGATCCACTCTTTGCATATAATTATCTGTACCCACTCTTCCCCCTAGCAGTGGCTTTCATAGTGAGCGGTTCCACTTTCTTATTTAACCTATTCAGGATATGTTCTGTATTACTTAGCACATACATAACTCCTTTTGGTGAATTCGGCTCTTTGGACTGTGCTTTCAGTTTCTGATGCTCTGCATATTTGGAATGCTCTTTTTAAAGTTAAATCTTCTTCACAGAGCATTCCTTAATGAACACATTTCATTAATGTCAAAACTGATTCTGGCTCTGACCAGAGCCTGTCAGCTCACCAAAGTCACAGGTTTTACTGAGTTTTCTTTAATTCTGTACTACCTTGTCATCAGTTTTTTGCACATATGTAAAAAAATTGTGTCTCTCCAAGGTCTCATTCCTTTTTGGCAAGCAATGTTCCTCACATTTAGTCAGCATTTTATTTAACTTTATGCTTTCACCTTCCTCAAACTTAAAGATGTTAAAAATATCCAATGCTTCCTCCCCAACAAGAGGCAAAAAAGATAAATGATTACACTTTATCATCATGGGTGGTGTATACAATTCAAATCTCTGTCTGATTTTTATTCAGTTCTCTGCAACACTGTTTGACAATTGCAGACTGGAAGGAGGATGCAACACATCCGTTTTCAGCTTTTTGTTTTTTCTTAAGGTAGTCAAGCTATTATTGTGATCACTCAATGCATGCAAAAGCTTCTGTGCCTGGTGCTCCACATGCTTCTCTGGTGTCTCCCTTTGTCTCTGCTTTCAGTTGCAAATACATGAGTTAATTTCAAAATCACTGTATTTTCTCTCTCATTCAGCACTGCTGACACCATATAATGATCTTGGGGTTCATTAAATAACAAACCAGGGAATGAGAAAGAATAGAACTCTAATAAAACAAACTGGAGATCATCGCTGATGAACTTCTGCACACAGCAATGTGTGGTATTCTCACCGGGCCCATCCCCACCCCCAAGGCACATATGCAAATTCATATGTTGACACTACTGTGGACCTCTATGAGGCAGGACCTCTAAATTATAATCTACAAGCATATCACTACAAAACTATTTGTAGAATAAGTTAGTTCTCTCTTCAGCATTTACCTCTTCTGTTTGTAGTATAAGCATCTTTGCTTCTCTCTTCCTATCAGCAGAATGGCTAGTAACAGCCACCTCAGAAGAAAGTGTTTGGATTCAGAGAGCTTTCAGAGATACAAGCCAATTCTCCTTCTGAGCAGCGGTGATGCAATAAATAGAGCGGGACCGACACTGGGAGATATCAGTATGCCACCAACATAAGGTAGTGGTATTTATTTATTTTTTGGCGGTGAGCACAAAATAACTTTATTGACAGTCCCTGGGAAAGTGAAATGATGAAATTATTTGTATCCAAACAGATTAAGATGAGGAAGTTGGAGGTAAATGATACTTTAATATGCACCTATGCTTCAAAGAAAAATTCTGTTAATTATGAACATGAAAGGATAAAATCCAATTCCCTTTTCTGCAGCTGGTCTGTCTCTGCAGGGTGAGAAGGACTAAAAATCAACAACTTAAGGCCAGTGGGCATGGCTCTAAATATCCACAGGAAGCAGGTGCATTGAGTAAGAAGTTGTCTTTTTATACTTACCTTTCAAAGTAAAACTTCACCTTTGGAAAATTAGCCCTGTGTAGCAAAGATAATTAATAATGGACTTGCTGATTGCATTTTAACCCACATCTCTGTCAGTACAGAAAAATAACACCTCAGATTTTTATGGTGATCTAGGGGATTTAGACACATGTCTTCCATTCAAATTTGTGTGTCTTTAAATTCCCTAGACGGCTTTGAAAATCTCCACCAAATGGCTTTTCCAGTAGAATCTTATTGTTCAAAATGACGAGAAAAAAGAAAAACTTAGGCACATGAAAGGTGTCAACATCTATGTACAGTCTAGACAGAGTGATCTGAAAATATCTGAAAAGTCTCAGCTGAATGAAAGGAAATGGACTTCATGGGGTCTAAGCTTATATGTACGCACTATGGCTTCTGGCTAGACAATGAATAATGGACATACCAATGGTACTGCATACCCCAGTTGTTCCAGTGCCATTCTCCTGGGAAGAACTTTCTAGACAAACTGTAAGAAGTTTAATGAAAGGACTTCTTCATTCCCCTCATTTTAAGCCAAAAAAATGGAAAGATGGAATACAGAGACCAGAGTCTAAAAATGGCCTCTTTAAGACTCTACCATATTGTTAAAGACAGATTAGGCATGGGTATTTATTGTTGTTCTCCTCCACAATCCCCACCTTCTTAGAAGGAAACTGACTTGTATCAATGCAACAATCAGAAGACTTTCTGTACTGGGACACGCTCACTTTTATTACCTAGTTTCTGTTAGTGTCGCCAGGAGGATGTGTGACTGGAATGGAGTACATCTCATGTGACATGACATGTGTTCTATTGTTGTTTAGTTGAGGAAGATGCATACTGTAGTTCAGGCATGTCAAACACTTGGCCCATGGATTGGAACTAGCCCACGTAATGTATTTTGTGGCCCTTGTGGTATATTCAGATTCTGTAGAATCTAAATTTTAATTTTTAAAATGAGGTTTCCAGGCTCAGGTGTTGCAACGGAATCTGTGAAAATGTGAACTACAGAGTGTAAATTGATGCAGTGTTTCATTGAGTTTGTAGAGAGCCTGAATCAATGTCTGAGAGTTGTGAATTCCATCACATTCCCATTCATCTCATTGGGACATTAACGTGAAGACTACTGATGACACTTTACATGTCAGACTTACTTATTTCATTCTAGATAGCATGAGAAAGTAGATAAGAGTGAAGCCCACAAAAATGGAAATTGAGAGTTGCTGAAGGAAAGGAAATACATTAGAAAGGAGGAGACTCAGAAAAGGAAGGGGTTTTTAAGGTGCAGCTAGACACAGTCCTGGCTGGAATGATTTAGCAGAGGTTGGTCCTGCTTTGAGCAGGGGGTTGGACTAGATGAATTCCTGAGGCCCCTTCCAAACCTAATCTTCTATGATTCTATGTAGATGAACAGAGAAGAAAGGAGGATGGAAATGGAAGAGAAGCAAAAGATATAAATTGCCATGGTCCTAAAGGGGGAGTATATTTTACTACTAAGTGATTCTGATTGTGTCAATAAGGCATTGGATGAATACATAATAAATATGAATACATAATAATTATAATGACATTCTTCATTACTATGTAAAGGCCAAATTCTATTCTTTATTTTTCTGTAAAATGGCATCAGTTGTACTCTCCTGTGAATCAAGGCATCTGGGGTGGATTGCTTCTACTTGTTACTTCCTGCCATAACTGAGTGGTAATCTTGCCTGTGGTGGCTGGGTGTTAGCGTCTGTCACCATCAGCCTTTCAGCTACCCCAGCACTCTCCTCTGGGCAATGTAAGCCCTGACTTTAATAGGTGAACCCCTGTCTTTAAGTCCCTTTGAATCGTTCTGCTGGGATATCTAGCCTCTGATACTGGCTAGCCAGATCCTCTACCCGCAAAGGAGCAGTGAACCCTAGTTTAAGAGTTTTACCTTATACCACCTCTCCTGTCAACCACAGAGCACTTATGGATGTTGTCACTTAGGCGTGCGTGCTGGTGTGAATTCCCCTCTGGATGTTGTCTCAGCTGTTCTGCAGCTAGGTGAATCAACAGACCTCATTAGCACTGCCCTTGAATAACCACAAAGTTGATTCAATGACAAAGGAACTAGACCAGATTTATTGTCAACAAAGCATGCTGTTAGCACCCCATAAGAGCTACACTAGGTATACTAGGACATGTATGCTTATTACAATGGACCAGTTCAGTTAACGGCGGATGTTTCCGTTATCCCATAGGCTGGACAAAGATGCCCCTGCTGGGACCCCTTTCTTATACCCTGATATAAACAAGTTTCACATTGCATCTGACATTGGCTATTGCTCATGCCTTGCCTCCAAATCAAGCAAAACATCGTGATCCATCATCCTGTATCCACTTTCTTAAGGTTGGGGTGTCTCTGTACTGTCTCTCATTATTGTATTCATGCACTACTGTATTTTGGGGAGGACTTGTACTATTTCTGTATATTGTATTTCTTGTTCGGAGAGCACTGGTACTGTCTCCTAGGATTGTGTTTATGCAGTTAGCATGTAACGGGGAATTGAGGAATGCTAGTATTTTAACAATACTGTATTTGTGCCAAGTTCTGTACCAGTCAGTGAATTTATAAGCAGGCAAGCAGTTGCTGTTTCCTAAAGTCAGACTTCCATTTAGGCCTCAGATCTTGCACCAAGCCCAATTTTTCAAAGTGTTTCTCTTACTACTACATTCCCCCACTTTTTGTACTTTTATGGGGAGGAGGTGTACCCTTCATCCCAGAAAAGCATAGTGTATGAACTGTATATGACCCAGTAGGCTAAACAGTATTAGACGGTCACCCTGTTTACTCATCCATACACTCAAGCCCCATTTGTCCATTAGGTCTGCACATTCCCTTGTATGACCAGTGGACAATTTTTCGTTAATTGTATGAGTCGCATATATTGGGCCTGGGAGTTTTAGATCCTGGACCATTCAGTGAAGAAATGAAGTAGCCACGTTTTGTTGCAAATATGCCTTTTTGCCTAGGATCAGTGCGTTAACCAGCAAGGGGGCAACAATAAAGCGCCAACAACTTCAAGTGCTGCCTCCATCACCAGCAACCACTCTATAAATGAATACACTTACCCTATAACCTCTGTGAAATAGCTTCAAAACTTCAGGCACACAGACCGCCTTATTAAATTCATTGCATGCATTGTAATGTGTTCTCTTAATGACAGGCTGAGAAACTCCACGATTGTATATATACATGGTGGTCACATGTCATTCACAGGCCACCCCATCTTTCATCCTGTTGTTTCAAGTTGTAAGCAAGGAGATGTTTAATGATGGATGGAGATGTCCAGCTGCTGTTATAAACTTTTTTACATTACACACCTAAACTAATAATTATAATCAAATTCCCATATTACATACCAATAACATGCATCAAACTGATGATACCTAGACATAAAAATAAAACCACCACCAAAAATAATAAAAATTTAAACAGCGTTCATTACCATGGCTTCATTAATGGCCAAAGCCAACCCCTTTCCATATTACACTGTAATTTAATTCTTTTCATTTGACAAGGCAAATAACATCACAATCCAAAATTGGCAGGTATAATTATCTTTTGCACTATCTCAAAAATCAGGTGGTGTATTCTGATTACATGATGAAAAGTAACATCTTCCGGGATAGCCCAACAAGGTGAGAGTGCTTAAGATAATTGTTAGCAAAAAGCATGAGTTCCAATTTGAACTGTACTAGTAACCCTTATACTGATACCTATAGTATTTCCAGGACAAAGTTGTCTGTGTACAGTATGATAATTATACCCCAAAGCACACACCACATCCTTTATTTATACCATCTCCATAACTAATTCCCTTTGTACCAATCAAACCCGATCCTTTTTTGTATTATTAACAATGATAGTAGAATAACACTTGCACAGCCACCATCTATTATTCTTTATGCAGCAAGCCTGGTTAATTTCTGACCTGTTTCTGTTACCAGACAGACACCAGGATAGTATTGCACATAAGTATCTTTGGTAAAGGTTCCCATACTGTTTGTATAGTACACCATTACTGGAGCTTGGGTCCACATTGGTATAATATAATATGAATACTTTTACAGTTACCCTTATTCATAGTTGGGATTTTGTCCAATTTGGTGACTTGTAAGAGGTCTGGAGCACTGTTATTTATACCATGTTTAATATCATGGTGTAGGGCAGCGGTTCCCAACCTGTGGTCCGCAGACCTCGGTTGGTCTGCGAGGCTTTTACGGGGTTCTGCGGGAAAGAAAAATAAAAACATACTCACCAAGGAAATGTACAATTTCAAATGAAACCAATAGCTTGTGCTGGTGCATGAACTATTTGGAGGTTGAAAAGGGGTCTGCACACTCGTAAAGGTTGGTGTACAGTTTAATAGACAAGGCCAATTTTGTAGACTTGTATGTAATCACATAATCATACAAGATTAGGATTAGAAGGGACCTCAGGAGGTAATATAGTCCAATCCAGACTAAACCCAAAGCAGAACCGATCCTGACTAAATCATCCCAGCCATGGCTTTGTCAAGCCGGACCTTAAAAACGTATAAGGATGGAGATTCTACCACCTCCCATTCCAGTGCTTCACCACCATCCTAGTAAAAAAGTTTTTCCTAATATCCAATCTAGACCTCTCCCACTGAAGCTTAAGACCATTGCTCCTTGTTCTGTCATTTGCCACCACTGAGAAAAGCCTAGTTTAATCTTCCCTGGTAGTTGAAAGCGCTATCAAATCCCCTCTCAGTCTTCTCTTCTGCAAACTAAACGAGCCTAGTTCCCTCATTCTGTACTCACAAGTCATGTACTTCAGTCTCTTAATAATTTTTTTTGCCCTCTGCCAGATTCTCTCCAATTTGTCCACATCCTTTCTGTAGTGGGGACCCAAAACTGGACACAGTATTCCAGATACCGAGTAGAGGGGAATAATCACTTTCCTCAATCTGCTGGCAATGCTCCTACTAATGCAGCCCAATATGCTGTTAGCCTTCTTGGCAGGAAGGTTAATTAGTCCAATTGTTCTTGATTAATAATCTCTGTTTGATGGTCTCGATGATTCTGTTTCCATAGGCCACACAAGCTATTTTATGTGAAATATTTCATGCTATTTATAATTGAAAGGATATTGTTATTAAGGTGTTCAATCCCTTCAGCAATGAAGTGCATGTTATCAATGGTTACTCCATGTTGATTTAGTAGGATGGTACTAATGCCTCCCCCAGTTTTTACTGCCTTACCTATCCCATTATTAATACTATTTAATATCTGCTGTATTCCATATGGACATGACAAGGCCAGAACTCGCCAGCATGATGTCTGAAACACCCCTTTTCCCTTTTCTTTGTTGTACACTTATAGAAAGTTGGAAACTTTTCCAATCTTGTACTTGGACCTGTATTCCTGCATTAAACCAATCATGATACTGCTTAGGGCATTGACTGAGCATGGTCATGTTTGAGAAGTATAATTTAAGTGGTACCTCCCATGTTTTCTTTCCATATATTCCATGGTCGGATGTAAGAAAATACCTGACTTTGGCCAGGTTTATACCATGGGACATTGTGTTGGCTGGTTTGCCATGGTCATTTCTTCTTTTGTAACAGATACCATGGATGAACTAACTGTTCTATCAATCACTGTTAAAATAATATATACTTGTCCTAAACCTGGTTATTTCCTGACAGTACATTGACATGTGCCTGTAACCACCTGAGGTTGGCCCAGGCTATCGGCCTCAGAAAGAGGCCCCACCGCTTCTCTACAGGCAGGCAAAGAATCTGTAGCCCTGGCCCTCTGCCAGGGCAGTACATGCAAAATAAACAGGCTATATGCCCAGGCCCTCACGCTGGGTGGGGAAGGGAAAATAGAGCACCAGACTACTCAATTGAGGCTTAGCAGGGTGAGGGGCAGTTACCCCAGGGTTGGGAAGGCCGGGGGGACACAGGCCCACCTGACTCCGCTACATCCCAGCGCAGGGCCCTAACAGTGGCAGGGCATCCTGCCACTGGGTCAGCTGGGCTGTAGCCAAAATTTGATGATAATTGCCTGCGCAGAACAGAGCTGGCCCATGGTTGGTGATACCTGGGCTACTTCCTTCCCCTGTAGCCCTGTATTCGTGGCCCAGCTCATAATCCACTTCCTCATCAGGCCCTCGGGGTCACTAGAGTCCGATAGCGCCTCCAAGTCATTCGGGCAGGCTGCTCCAGCAGTTGTAGGTGTCAGGCAGCTTCTCACATCATTGGTAGCAGGCCGCTCTTCCCAGTCACTGGCCACAAGCACCTCTTCTCAGTCATAGATGTCCAGTACCGCTGGCATGCCCTAGGCCACACACAGTGGGTAGCTTGAGTGGCCCTTTAATGGGATCAGGCTCAAGCCCCAGTCCTGAGAGAGAGAACTCCTTCTCCTTCAGCAGTTTCTCCCTCATTGAGCCTAGCTTTTATACTTCCTGTCCCACCCCTGCACTTTCAGTTTGCAAGCGGTGTGGTACCCAGGCCTTCCCACTAAGTGTCAAGTGTCAGCCTCAGAGGTAGGCCACACTGCTTCACTACACTGCCCATATAATTTCTACTGTTATTAACCAACATCATAGACACATTTCCTTGAATAATATCCTTTTTTATTAATTTAATTTGACTTGCTTCATGCTCCTTTCCTGTGGCACATCGACCTTTCATTTGTCATGGGCATATGTTTGTCCTGCCACATACTACAAAATGCTGTAGAGTTTGTAGGTTTTACTGTCCATGTCTGATTGTTTAGAAAATTGGGGTTCCAATGTATATGTACAGTTAAATCTTATATGATATCCCACCATACCTGTTAGAAATAACCAGACAAGTTGTCCTTGGGGCAGACTGGGGAGACAGAACCCTTAATTGCCTGCTCGTTCCACCTTGACGCCGCGAGTGAGCAACGAGGGGGTTACTTTACAATCCTTTTATCCATAACAGTATGTAAATGTATACATTTCCAGCAACTCCTCATAGACCCTTATTTGGTTACATTGACACCTATAAAATGAATATTAACAACTACATGATTAATACAATTATACCTGCCCTTATTTGTTGTTTACAGGATTACCATACAGAGGGCAGGCGCATTACCTTAAAACCCATACATTTTACAGTAACATTCTTTGAAGTAAAGGTATGCCAGAGGGGAAGGAAGATAATACTTTTTTTGCCACCAAAGGCCTTATGCAGGAGTGGCAATAGTTATTTTGTTAGCCTCATCCCCAGCGCAGATGGCCAGAAAGGGAGAAAAAGAAGAGAGATACGACTCTAACTAGAATTCACACCAATTAACAGAAAAAAAGGTTTGCCCATGCCATGACCTTGTTCCCTGTAACTTAAGCCTGACCATTTGTCCAGCTTTTAACTCTACTCTCCTACACTCCCCCACTCTCTTTCAAAGAAAGACCCAGGCGCCCATCCTTCCCACAAATTGGCAAGTGGGGCAGTGATCCAGGAGGCCCTGGCTCCAGATGGCTCAATGCCTTGACTCACTGGTCATGCTATGGGGAAACAAGGGAGGCTGGTTACTGACTGGAGAATATGCCTAAAATTAAAGGTATGGTTTTCGAGGAGAGGCTAGGATGGTCCAAAGTTTTAAAAATCCCATAAACATAATTTAAAAAACAACTAATATGACTAATATTCCTACAACATGAGTAATATGACCAAGGAATGAATGACAGTCCATTAAGTCTCTTTGAAGGGCACAGGTTACATCAGTCCAAGCACAGTCAGCAGGCAGTTCAGCGGCTAGTTGGAATGCATTGGCTCCTTGGAGGGCCTGGGCTTCCAAAACTTGCATTCTGCATTGCTCAATCTGGAGTTGTTCCAAAAGCTGTGTCAGACGGTACCAATTCTTTTTTTACCTACTTCTTTTCCTCAAGGGTTGTTCACCAGGTGGCTTTGAAAAGCTTTTTCATTGCTTTGCTACATTGGTACCCTCTAATTTAGAAGACCATACCCCCAGTTGGGCATCTCATAAGAGGTTTACAAAATGATTTTTTAAAGTTTGCTGAACCTGGTCACAAGCCTCTCCCTATAAAATAATTTTGACACATTTCACCAAATCTGTCATAAGGGTTTTGGTGAGGTTTTCAAGGATTAAAATAACCATTCTCATCAGGTGGTTGGTGGCACTCAGTGCAGATCCCTGCAATATCCCCCTCTGTCCAGCAGCCCCACGGCATGTTCCAGGTGTTGGACTCGAGCTGCTGAGTCAGATTCCTGTAAAGAATTTTACCCTTCCCACAAATAGTTAACATCATCGTATCGTTTTTGGAGATTAACCCCTGCTGAATTTGTAACTGCCCACAACAGCATTTTTTGTCCTATTCTGGTAAATTGGGAACAATTAGAAAAGGTATTACCCAAAAACCAAGCAATGGGGAACAAAGTGATAGATATCTGCAGTCCGGATGCATTAAGGTCTATAGGTATTTTAGAGGGTAGGCCACCAGGGAGATGGTTTGGTAATTGATACTTTGGAAGGAGGGGGAGATGTTGGGGGAGGGAGATGGCCAATTATGGTGCATTTCCTTTTAATCTGTGAGTGGGTAGTATGACAGATCCAAAGGGGGGTGACACTCTTGTCATATGTCCAAGCACCCCAGACCATTGACTCATTTGTTTGTTTGGTTAAAGCGGGGGGAAAGGTACATTATTCAGCATAATTGATAGCTTGGACTGTCTGTGTTAAATGCTTTGAGTTCCACTGTATTGAGGGGTGGATAGCGAGGTTGGTTATACTCCACCCAAAGAGCTGTGCGACTTATTCACAGGAACATCCACAGTTCTGAAAAACAAAATCACTTCATTCCTTTGGCTTTTGGCTAATGAGATCACTAATACTGGGTCAGATTTTTGCAAATTTTGAATTTGATTTTCCTTATCCAGAATTTCCTTTACTATTCTGGTTCTGCCTGCCCCTGCCAAGATTATGTCCCTTTGTTTTAGTGGTATCCAAAAATAAATAAATAAATGCTTAATAACAAAGCCAAGCAACACTAACTCTATGATTTGTTGCAAGGTTTTAACCTGGGTTCTAAGACTTGTAACTTCATCCCATAACCCAGACAAGCTCTCATAAAGAGCTTGTACCAAAATAGCCTTTTCCTTATCCTGGGAAAATCTGGATGTGAGGAAGGCTTTCACCCATCCCTGGATGGCTGGTCAGTCCAGATGTCCCCTGGGAGGCACCCCATATAGTCCCCCAAGCTTCCCTATCAATTTATTAATATATTCCCTAACCGTGGTTACCATAAAGGGCCTGTCCAACATACCCATATCCATGGTGAGTAGTGGTGATCAGGCACTTCTCTCCCTTGGGGGCCAGATGTTAGGAATAACCAAACTGATTGCCCCTGGGGTGGATTGGGGAGACGGAACCCTTTATTGCCGGCTTGTCCACCTTGATGCCATGAGTGAGCAATGAGAGGGTTTTTACAATCCTTTTATCCATGACAGTATGTAACTGTATACATTTCCAGCAACTCCCCATAGACCCTTGCTTGGTTACATTGACACCTATAAAATGAATATTAACAACTAGATGATTAATACAATTATACCCACCCCTGTTTGTTGTTTACAGGATTATCATACAGAGGTCTGGCACATCATCTTAAAACTTACAAATTTTACACTAACATTCTTTGAAGTAAAGGTATGCCAGGGGGAAGGAAGATAAGGCTTTCTTCCCACCAAGACCTTATGCAGGAGTGGTGATAGTGATTTTATCAGCCTCATCCCCTGCACAGATGGTCAGGAAGGGAGGAAAAGAAGAGAGATAACAGACTCTAGCTAGATTTCATACCAATTAACAGAAACAAGGTTTGCCCATGCCAAGACCCTGTTCCCTGTAGCTTAGGCCTGCCCATTTGTCCAGCTTTTAACTCTTTACTCGTCTTCAAAACCCTCAATTTTAGTTTCTGCTAACATGACCATCATGGGTTGTAGCTGTGTCAGGCCTTGAGGGCCTTTTTTGTTGGCTAACTTTTTCTTTAAATTTTCCTTTGTGAGTTTACTTAAGGTTGTTGGGGTACAAGCCTATTTCCAGTGGCGGCATTAAGGGTTACCAATTGTCCTTATGTTTACATTTTTTATAGTAGAAATGCCAGTATTAATACTTACAACAAAATAAATGTTTTGATTAAACTAACAGTGCCATCAGCATTCCAACAACAGGCATATTCTCCTTGTCTCTTTTGTTAACACCAACTCCTTTTCAATTCACTGATGAACATTAGCAATTGTTTGAGGAAAAACATTTTGTGCACAGCTTATGTTAGCAATAGTCCAAAACCAAGCCATTCTTGTAAGTATGGTTGAGTGTCTAATGGTGTGAGCCTTTTGACTCTTCATGCTGTTTCACATGCTAGCTTTATCTCATTATTGGCAGGGAGGTTTTGACTGGCAGCTCCGTTGTTCTGACAATTGTCTTCTAGCAAACAGGTGTGTTTGATTTAATCTTTCGGTATCATCCAGTCTGTCTGTATGTTGGATGATTGCCAATATACCCAGCAATTCAGGTACCCAATTTAATTTCATAGTCTGTAAAAATATGACAGAAACAATTGCTTCTTAGCTCTCTCTCTCTCTCTCCTTTTTTTCCTCTCTCTCTGGTTTTTTGTTTTGTTTTGTTTCTTTGTTTGGTTGGTTGGTTTTTTTGTTGTTGTTTTTACTTTTTGGACGTTGCACTTTTGGCTAATACACTTTCTGCCCAATAGTCTATATTAAGTTGGATAAAAATTGCTGGGTCTGTCAGGGGAATTGTGTATTCGATGGAACAACGGGCAGAAAACTTGGTCAAATTACAAGCCCTGTAGTCATCCATCCAAATTTTGGTCCCAGCTTCCCTCATTGTTCCAATTTCTAGATTAATGTATATTTGCTATTCCACCAAATAGTTAGCAAACTATTATTACCCCACCAAATGTGTCCTTTTTCTTCCAATTATCTAACATTGTAAGGTCTGCTTAAATTAAACCTTATCATTTGATTCCAGGCCAATTGAGCTAATGCATGGGGGTACCAATTCAGCCCTCAGGCCCAGATTTAAATAGATTCACTCTTTTAATTGAAATGATTCTATTATACTTGCTCTGTGCAGTATAGTTTTTTATATAATCTGTAAAAAAGATCAAAAACGTTATATACAATTCAAACCCTATATCCTTTAACTGCATGTCATGTTTCTGGTGAGGCTGATTTTCCACCTCTACCAAATACAGAGAGGGGCCAAATTTATCTAGAATTGACCGGGGACCTTGCCATTCCTTATTAAAATGCCAGCTTTATAAAAAAAAGCAGCAGGTTGCAAACCAAGTGAGATGTGAACAGAGGAAAAACAAGCAGGGTGAGTATATCATGGAGTTCACCTTGGGGAGTTTCCACAGAGTTTTTTGACTTCCAGTAAGTGAATAGTAAAAACAACATCTGAAGAGGGTCTTAGAAGGAACACGAAAGACCCAAGTATCAACCCTGTGTTACATCAGAGAAAATGAAGTTGCAGAGAAAGTGTTGCATTCTTCCAAAAGCAGCCAGGCCCTTGGTTTTATATGTAACTTTTCTCTACTAGTAAGTATATAGGCATACATATTCATATGAGGATAGTGAAATTATACCTCCAAACCTTAGATCATAAATTTGTAGATTCAGATGACTGATGGAAATTATTGAAAGAAAATAAGCACAACAGAATGAGGTGGTGTTCACCTACTATGGTATCTGTGAGATAGCCCTGCATTCTACGCTAACAGGACCATTCAGAAATATGCCAAACAAATATATTTTATTTGGCAAAGTGACAGGAAATGGTAAGTGATTTCTATTTATATAGTGTCTGATTTCTGTATTTCCATAAAGCTACTGTTTTTAGAGCTTCTTAAATCCTATCTCAAAACTGGGGTGGCAGAAGCTCTTTCTTCTGAACGTTCCTATGCTAAAGGCACCTTCAGCTAGACGAGGTTATAGCACTGTCCAAAGAGCTTAAGTGAAAGTGCTCATTGTTTTTCATTTAGATTTATAAAAGTCATCTGTGTAACCATAAATGGACATGTAAAATACAAAACAAATGCATCATTTTTAATCATTTCCAGACAATTTCGTTCTGCCCCCTATGATGTAGGTAGTTGCCACCCTCCTGACGTAGTCTAATATCACCCTTTACCGTAAATTGGATGTTTTGGACAAAGCAACTCTATTTGTCATTTTATTAGACATTTCTATCCATCAAAGTGTCATTTCAAGGGGTCAGGT
>VOCS01060918.1:0-56715 GCA_007922155.1 Mesoclemmys tuberculata | reverse complement strand
TTGCTTCAAATCTCAGTGCAGTTGTACTCGGAAGTTTTAATTTCTTTACCAGGCTAGCAGCATTACAATATTTAAAAATAACTATTATAGCTAACTACCAGATAGTTAAAACACACTCCCATTCACAATTTACTTAACTGTTCAAAGAGGTTTCCCATTAAGAGACTAAGCAAGTGATAGGTGGTGATATTCAAAGTGGACAGAATACCACAAAAAGCAATTCACAGTTCTGTCATCCATGCAGTCATAATTTTATCATGTGATGCCATGAGTTTAAAAAAAGGGGATGGAGGGAATCTAGTGTGTATAAAAAAGTAATATTATGCATTTGTTGTGATTGTATGGTTGTTGCAAAGTGTCTGCAGAAGGAAGAATTAAGATTGTTTAGATGTCTTGACTGTTTATTATAATTTCTTAACACGTTTGGGATTCTTTTAGTTGAACCTTAACTCTGAATTTCCTGGGGTTTGTAATGCTTAGTTTTGGGATAACTATACTATCTCAATAATATTTGTACCCTGAAATACTTGTATGCACTCAACCTTAAATCCAGTTTAACATAGTTTTTACATGGGAATATAAAATGAATAATTTTGTGATACAATAAGATATATGAATATTTTAAAATCTAATACATTTATGAATTGTCTTCACAGATATTGCTACTTTCAGTTCCTGGCTTTTTGCTGAATTGTACTTTAATTGCATGGTTAACTTATAAAATCAATAAGTATAACTGGAACTGGCACGTTAGCATGTTGTTTGGAATCATTCTTAGCTCAACAGATCCTATCCTGTCTGTGGCTTCGGTGAAAAACATTGGTATGTCAGTTTTTCCAACAATTTGGAAAGTATAAAAAATTTCAGATTTATATAATCTTGTACACAATACAGAAATTGAGACAGACTGTATTTCATCACTTGCTGTTTTTTGAGTTTATCATGTTCTTGGGGGGGGGGGAAAGGAGTGTGTGTAGGGAAAAATGAAGCGCTAATATTTGTAGACAGTCTAGAAACATCAGGTATACTCCCAAAAATACTGAATAAAACATTTTGTTTTAAAGACAATTTAAATGGAATATGATAGACAGCAACTAAAGTTATTAAAACACTCCATCATATATATCCAATATAACTGTAGATATATTATCTACAGCTAGTAGATATGGGGCTGTGCTTTGTATTCAGACAAGTTAATGTGAGCTAAAACAAAAGCTTCTGCCAGGGCGTCACTGAAGCCAAAAATGATTTAGGACATAAGCACACTTAAAAAAATATTATTCTTTATTGACCTCTTTCTTTAGAACATAAAGGGAGTGATGCAGTGACAAAGTAAGTAAAACAAATATTTCAATTAATTGTAATATACATGGAAACCAAACATTTTATAGGAGAAACTTTTGCCCTTTGGGTTCTGTAGGAGTGACAGGAACTAAAGCATTGTTTGTCATTTTTGCCAGAGCCCTTAAAGTTCCTAACTTTGAAGTAAAAGCAACTGTCCCTTGTAGCTGTAGTTAAAATTTTCCGAAACAACTTCTGAGAATTAAAAGGGGCCTGGATTTTATTGGGTTCTAGAGATAGCATTCATATCTCAGGACTGGTAACCACATGTTTATTCTGGCCACTGTGTAAGAGAGAAGGGCACGAGAAGTGAATTTTATGATATAAAAAGCATTCTAAAAAAGGAAGAGCCTTATGCATGTGTTGAAGTTTTCTTATGTGATCCTGTTATCCTTAATTTTTTCTTTGGAGATCATCTTAATAGTTTGCATCCAGGATAGTCAAGCTGTAGAAATGGCCAAGCCACAAGAGCATATAAAGCTGAAAAGGAGATGTCATGGTCTATTTTGAGAGAATGTTTATATTACATAGGATCCTTAGAAAAAATTACTCATTCCACAAGGTTTGCCCTCTTTTTAGCAAGGGAAGACATTTCTGAGTCTACCTTAGAAACAAAATGTTGACATTTCATTCCTTAGGTTTGCGTAATGGGGAGGCAGAGCATATAGATCTTTTCCAATTTGGAGGTAGTCACTCTGAAATCTTTTAAAGATTTGGGAATAGAAAAATCTTGATCCCTCTTAAATCTTTCATTTGGAGGGGATTTCTTTTGAGGGTTTCTGGGAATTTAGAATCTGCATTTTCAATCTCGAGGATCTTCCTCATTTTGGAAATTAATTTTAATATCAGTCTACCCACAGAGCCAAATTAATTGGTTGAGGAGCCTAAAATGGAGACAAATCTCACACTCAGGAGGAGCATGATGTTAACCCTTGTAAGGCTTGTTAACTAGCAAATGAGGCTGTCATAATACAACCTTGAGGAGTCATGTTAAACAGCATGAAAATAAATGTGAGTTTGAAAGTCAAAATGAACAGGAATAAGTTGTGCTTAACATTGTGTCAGCCAACTGTTCCAGGGAAAACTTTGGTTCCAGTAGGGATTTTTTTCCCTTTTTTGCTTCTTTATACTGTCTAAAAGAGACCTGAGAGAATCAAACAACTCTCCCATCCCCACTTTAATGTTGCTTGTTTTTAAAATTAGGAAGTCTTGTTTTCCTTGTTGTGTTTGAGGAGTCCTACAGAAGGTCTGGATAACTAGAATTCTGTGCTTTAGAATGTTTATTTTAAAAGTGGGCTCTTAACTGAAATGCCAAGCTTTCTAATATGTCTGTTTTGCTTTTTTTGTTTGAAATTAATGTTTTCTTAAGGGAGTCTAGTCAGTGTTCTGTCTAGAGAAACAGACCTCACCAATAGCTCCCCAAATGTTAAAAATGATTGAAACCCAATTGTTCAAAATCAAGATGATTATTTAGAGCCTAAACCAGACTAATCTGAAGGTCAAAATAGGCAGGGCTCTGGCCATAATTTCGCCAATTGTTTATCAATTTACCAATGGTTAAGATTTGTAATGAACCAAAAATTCACTGCATGAATGATGTCCTAGCATCTTTCTAGCAACCACGATTGCTTGTGCCATGTCTTCGTATCCCCTTGGGTAGTATTCCACACAATGAGTCTCCAGAAATTCCTTCTGAGGGCATGGAACTGTTCACTGAATGCAATGCAAAAGGCATAATTCCTGGATCTTATCCTAATGTCCCTTTGTGGTGAGGTAAGACTAAAGAATATGCTGAAAGTCTGCTTAGTTTTCACTGTAGAGGGTGGGGAGCTGTCACAGATCCACAGGATTGGTGCTATACCACCAGCTTTGGAACAGTCTCCTGGAGGAACCCCTTCAGTGTTCCAGACCCCAACTAGTCTCACTCCTTCAGGATAGACTATGCAACCTCACTGCTGCCTTACACTGAACCTCTGCTGCTCCAGCACTCCTGCCTCATAATGTGAGCTCTGTTCAGCAAGTCCTACTGAGAGAGACTCCTGGTGGACTTTGTTAGTCAACTGGAACACAAGATAAGAAGTCTTTAAGTTAGCATAGAGAAATGAAGGTTAAAGCAGAGTCCAGATCCGTTCTGGCTAGCCCTTAGGCCAGTCAAGCTAAAGTCAATCCCCATGTTCAGGCTTTGCCTCTCTCTGACCTCATTCAGTTCCCAGGTGACAGCCCATGACTTCCTTCAGCAGCCAACTTTTATCCTCCTGCCTCACACCTTACCAATCCTTTGGTTTTGAGCAGCGGCGTTGTGTTCAGCTTCCCTGCTGAGAGATGGGGAAAATTCATCTCCCTCTGGGTTATCAGTTGACTTTTTCCATTGTTATCTTGGATGCTCTGTTGATATGGGGTTTACCTCAACCAGTCCTTTATAATGACCCAGTTAGGCTCAGATAGGTAGGTGACATTCATACTTATCTCTTTGCCTGCGCTGAGAGCAAACAGTCCTTTTACCCCCACTGGGTAACCATGCAAAATATAGGGGAAACAGAGGCACACATAGGTTTCATAAAAATATTACAGAAAATTCCCATGTCATCACAGGAGCATACCCAGAAGATGAGACAATTTAGGGCTTATGGGCCCTTGCCAAAGAAAAGGAAAGCATCTCTCTTGAGGTCCCCCTTCGGGCTATACAATTTTCCAGTATCTCAGAGGACATATACTCTTTGTTCACTTTGGTTGCACTACCAGTGTCATGTCTTATAAAAAACATAATTGCCATATGTGATCAAAACAGTGGTCTATTGAGGCTACCTCATTGTATTGGATTTTTTTTAATTAGACTTTTCACAGGAATGGAGATCTACATAGGATAGGGTAAATTAAACAGACTTTATTAACAAGGCTTTTCAGTATATGCTCTGCTCTCAGCAGCATAGCTCAGCACATGCATACACACACAGAGAGAGAACATATATCTGTATAAGGGTCACTTCCTGAGCCTCTCTCAAAGGCAGTGTGTGTGGGTTATCTAAAAGGTATCATGTGTACAATGCTTCCCCCCTATGGTTGGAGATGCCATTACCAATGTTCCCGCTTCATAACAGCGTGAGGACATGCGATAGTCCTTCCATTCTGCGTTTAAATCTTCTATATCTGGAGTGACAGAGCTGTAGTATCATATGGTGATTGTTCTTGTGTTGGTTGTAACTGTTTTGTCTGCCTGATGGGCAGTTCTAAAGGTTTGTTTGTTTCACAGTTAGTGTTCTTTTCACTTGCTATTTTTAGCATCACAAATCATATTTTTGTCAACAGGTATGGTTACACCAATATGAATGGTCTCTAGGTGTCTGCAGATTCACCTAAATAACTGTCCATTCTCTGTCTGTATTACATATTGCCTGAGTTGATCTGATGGTTCAGTTACTATTTCAGGGTGCCACTGATCCATTACATTTTGCATAATTATGCTGGAGTTTTTTGTGAGAGATTTCAGATTTTTTGGCATTTTTATCATAGAAGGATTTCGGTTGTCATCCATCCATTCATCCAACTTTGTTTTATTTTGTTGTGAACTGCAACTCTGGGCATTAAAAGAGACTCTTTCACAAGTACTACAGATCTGAGCCTTCTGCTTATTAACATCTGTGCAGGTGAAGCCCCTGATTCCATAGCAGTATTTTAGTAATTTAATAAATGGGGGTTAGGGTCTTGACTGTTCGTTTGCCTTGGTAAGTATCTGCTTGGCTACTTATACATATTTTTCAGTTAGTCCATTGGATTGTGGGTAATAAAGACTGCTAGCCAGGGGTAGGAAACCCCAATTCTTCACAAATGTTTGAAATTCCTCAGATAATGTGGTCTGTTATCCAAAATGAGCTAATCAGAAATATCATTTTGACAAGTATTGCCTTGGTGTGATTCACTACAGTGCTGGCTCTTATTTTGCTTAGTTGGGGGAAAAAAAATCAGCTATTAGCAGGTAGTGTTTTCTTCTGATCAGATAGTTGCCAGTTGCTGCTAAGTGTCTTACAAATTGTCACAGGTTCCTTGCAGTTCAGTCTTCGTTGCATTTGTGCAAAGTACTAATCTCTGATCATTTTTTCTGTTTGTGAATTCATACTGGGTCAGGGAAGTGTGTCTTGCCAGTCTTTTGCATGGTACCATACTGAGGAATCTCTCATAAACCTTTTCTGGAAACTCCAGACATTTTCCTTGAAATTATTTTCTCTTTTCAGCATTAGTCCATTCCATTAGTCCATTTTTTAAAGGAAACTTGCTGTTTTTGTGAGGGCCATCCTGATCTTATTATTTCTTTTAAAAGGTGCATTGCACCATTGCTCTTTGTTTTTCTCACTATTTCTGACTTATGTGTAAACACTGGCAAGAAGCAATAAAGGTTTTGCAATAGTGTATTCAGAATTGCATTAGTCCCACGAAAGAAAAATGACCTAACAGGAGAATGTCCTAATCCCATGAATGGTAAATTTAAAAATTCAATACTTAAACTGAATTTTTCAAGAGCAGGGACTTCCATAGATAGATTTATTTGCATCAGTTCGAAACACAATGTCTGGTATTTTGTCTTTGAGCAGGAAAGAGTCTGGGATCTCTAGCAGACACATTAGTGATTTCTTGGTCACGTCATTTGATGTATGTTTTCCCTCCATTTCCACTGATTTCAAGAGTGTTATGGAAAATAAGACAAGAAAAGGCTCAAGTTACACTGGTGGCTTCTGCTTTATCTTGCTAGTTTTGGTATTCTGATCTAATGCTACTGTTACACCATCTGTTTATCACATTACATTGCCAGTTCAGAGAGACATGCTGTCACAGTCACAGTCTGAATTTTCACCCAAGCCCAGCCTCTTCATCTCATGGCCTGACTTCTGGATGCTCTTAATAGGCAGAGTGTTCTTCAGATGTGTAGCGCATTCTTCTTCAGAGTAGATGATGTTCCACTAGAACTAGGAACACTGTCAGATGAAAATGTTTTTTTTCTTTATGGGAAAGATGAAAAGTTTTTCATCAAGTGGTGTCGCTGTGGGTGCTTCACTCCAGGTGTCTGGCATGTCCATGCATCTGGATTGGGGATTTCTCTCACCAGGGTCTGTTTGGGTCGCACATGCACAGATTGTCTCACGGCACCTTCTCAGTCATCCACAGGCCAAGACGGAACCACAGTTCTCCTCACAGCTTCCTTTTAGTATACAGATAGGATAGATAAATGTTAATCTAGTTTAGTTTGATTACTACTTACTTACCTTTCTCCCCACGTTTAAACATTTTTCCTTCACCTCATCCCATAGGGGAGAGTGGCTTTGTTTTTGTTTTTTTTTCCCTCGGAGATCATCATGCCTCGCTTCCCAGGCTTCAAGAGTTGCACTTCTTGCAGGGATGCCATGCCAGCATCAGATGGGCATGCCCGATGTATCCACTGCCTCAGTGAAGGACATATCACTCAGAAATGCCTCCACTGAAAGAAACTTAAGGCAAGAGCCAGGAGGGTCAGGGACCTTAGGCTTAAACTGATTTTAATGGAAAAATCCTTGAGATGCACCTCTGACCTTGGGCGTGACTCCTCACCCTTACCAAGAGAAAAGGACTTGAGGAAAAGGGCTTCAACTCCATCCAAGAGCCTGCCAAAAAAGAGGTCAGCACTGACTAAACTAACGGTTGCATGTAACCCTTCAGGTATTGCAGTTTCAGTGACACCAAAGGACACTCAGAAAAACTGGTATGGAGTCAAGATCTAAAACAACAAAGACCATCTCCTCCTCAGTGCCAATGAGACAACTGTTGGCACTGACTATCATAATGCCAACAATTAAAACATCACTGATCGTGAAACGGACACCAATCACGAGTGCGGCACTGACCCACTTTGCGGCACAGATCACGACCACAGCCTTGACGCAGAGCGTGGTATCGATTCATATAACTGCACCAACAATATTGGAGCCAGTTGTTCTATTGGAACCGATTCAGCCCATGGCACCGACTGACTGCACTGCACTGAGGATGGCATTGGGAGGAAAACATAAGGTGAAGACAAGGCACCACAAATAGGAGGATTCAGGGATAACCTCAACTCCCCAATCACCACTCTTTGGGACAGATACATCTCCACCTACACATGAGATCACATCTCCATTATAATCATCCAGCGGAAATGAGGTTGATGATGGAGTTCTTTCCCTTCTATACTCACCGCACAGACCCATTTCCCTCCCCTCCAGACACGTGGGGCGTGGAGGATATCCCGGCCAACTGTGGTATGCGCCCCCATGGTTTAGTCCACTAATACTGTACTTTATACAGTCGTGAAATTTGGAAGAATGGCCACCATACGCAAGAGACTACAGCAGACACTCTACTTCCCATAGGGGAAGTTGTTTGGCACAACTGGTTCTAAAACATCCTCCCTGAAGTCATGGAAGAGATGGACAACGTAACAGAACAGGAGGCGTCACCAACACTATGCAACTCATCCTCATCACCTCATGAGGTCATGATGCTGCCCCCACCCTCAAGTGTGGATGACTTTAGATAATTTCAAGACCTGTTTAAAAGAGTACCACAAGACTTAAAGATCCTGCTCAAGTAGGTATCCGAGAACCATCACAAGCTCTTAAAAATTTTACACACCACAGCTTCATCCAAAATAGGTCTGCCAATGGATGAAGCACTAATGGAGCCTGCCAATAACACCTAGCAAACCCTGGCCACCATTTCACCTACATGTGAAAGGATGGATAAGAAATATTTTGTCCCTTCCAAGGGAGCGGAGTTCCTTTTTACCCATCCTCCACCGAACTCCCTTATCATAGAAGCAGCTCACCAAATGGACAAGCAAACCCACCACAAATCACACCCCAGGACAAGGAATGGAAAAGGATGGATTTGTTTGGCCTCAAGGTATACTGCTTAGCCACATTACAACTACGCATGGCCACTTATGCTGCACTGCTATCCAACTATGATCACAGCACAACATTATGGATTTTATTGAAGTCATCCCAGAAGAAAGATATGAACTATTCCAATTCCTCATGAGCAAAGGCCAGCTGATATTGAGAACTGCCCTGCAGACTGCCCTTGACAGGATACAGCTGCCAGAACCTCAGTCACAGCAATCATCATGCAAAGGGCTTCCTGGCTCAATTCAGCTGCTTTTCCCAGAGACCTCCAGCCTACAGTTGAGGACCTTCCATTTGACAAGGCCAAGTTATTCACCGAAAAGACGGATGAGGTCCTCTACACAAAGAAAGATTCATGAGTGCCGTTGTGGTCACTTGCTATTTATACTCTTACAACAAAAGGGAGACAACTTAGATACCAACCATATCAACCAATATACCTGCAATATGCCCAACAACAAAGATAATATGACATGCAGCGAAACAGATAAAGAACTCAGAGAAGATGACAGAATCAACACCACCAGTTAAAATTGCAGCTGTCATCATCCAAACAGCAATTTTGAAAAATTGGTTGAGGGCCTAAATGACCTCCCTCGACATCCAGTGCTAGAAACATCCACTATTCAATTTGGCCATTGCCTCTGTCCATTCCAAAACATCTGGGCGTCCATTACATCGGACAGATGGGTGTAAGTGATGATACACTCAGGATGTTCCATCCACTTCACTACTGTCCCTACCACCCAACCTCCTTCCCCATCTGTTTTCAGGGACCCATCTCATGAGCACCTATTACAGCAAGAAGTAGATCATCCAATACTCCTTGGAGTAGCAGAACTGGTGCCGCAACAACACAGGGGGAAGGGTTTCTACTCCTGATACTTTTTAATTCAGGAGAAAAATGGAGGATGGAAACCCATATTGGATCTCAGAAAATGAAACAAATTAATAAAGGTTCAAAGATTCAAGATGATCACACTGTCAAGTATAATACCAGTACTGGAATGAGGAGACTCGTCTTCAGCTTTCGATCCAGAGGATGCCTACTTTCACATCACGATATATCCAGCAAATAGACGGTTTCTCAGATTCATCCTGGGAGACACTCATTTCCAATACAGGGTACTCCCCTTTGGCCTCTTCACAGCACCAAGATTTTTCTCAAAGATATTGGCCATAGTAACTGCATACCTTCGCAGGGAGGGGATAATAATATTCCTCTACTTAGACAACTGCCTGATAAAAGCAAACAGTCGAGTACAAGCTTTACAAGCTACTCAGCCAATGATATAATTATTCCAAGCCCTGAGACTCATGACAAATCAACAAAAATCCACATTTATCCCAAAGCAACAGCTAGTATTCAGTGGTGCACACCTTGATTCAGTACCGGCAAGGGCATTGCTACCTGAAAAGAGATTTGACACCATCATCAATCTAATCTTGTCAATAAGAAACATCCCATCTCTAACAGCCCACACATGCTTTCAAATCTTAGGCCACATGGTGTCTACTATGTCTGTGGTACAACACACACATCTACATACGCATTGCCTGCAGGCATGGCTTGCTACAGTCTACAAACCACATAGACATGGCCTGTTCAAGATACTGACAATGCCCAATACAACATCAAAGACTCTCTACTGTGGTGGATGCACCCCACCAACATGATGGTCGGTATCCCATTTTTCAGGACTCGCCTTCAGGTAGCATTACGACAGATGTGTCCATAATAAGATGGGGTGCGCATCTGTTGCCCCACATCATACAGGGCAGATCGTCACAGACAGAAATACACCTACGTATAATTTTGCTTGATCTTCATGTGGTATGCAAAGCACGTTCACGCTTCCTTCCATTCATAAAGAACAAAATGATAATCATGATGGACAATATCACATGCATGTTTTATATAAACCGACATGGAGGAGTCTGATCTCATTCGTTGTTCAGAGAAGCAATGAGGTTATGGAAATGTGTCCATCACAGAATCAATAGCTCAGCGTTGTACCTACCAGGATGCCAGAACATAACTACAGATGCTCTCAGCAAACACTTCAGACAAAAACATGAATGGGAATTGAATGATGCAGTACTGCAAGGCCACCCATGGGGTCACCCAGCCATCGACCTCTTTGCAGGACTACAGAGCCAGAAATGCCCCCTATTCTGCTCCACAGCAGACCTGGGGAATGAATTGATGGGTGACACATTCTCAACTGGAACAGAGATCTGCTATGAGTTTCCCCTCATACCAGTGATACTCAGTCATACTCAAAATACACACAGGCTGGGTGAGAGTAATTGTGTTTGCACCCAGATGTCTGAGACAAATTTGGTACTCTTACCTGCTTCAGGTGTCTGTGCGTGCACCAATTATTCTCCTATTATAGAGGGATCTCCTACACCAGGGTAATGACCAGACTCAACACCCACATAGACAAGCTTCACCTTACAGTGTGGCTTCAGCATGGTTCCAACATGAAGAATTAGAATGCTGGGAACAAGTAAATGTACTACTAAACAGTGGAAAACCAATGACTTGCAAACTTAAGTGCAGAAGTAGAGCAGGTTCATGGAATGCTGTAAAGGCAAACACATGGCTACATCAACACCAATTCTAGCTGTCCTGGAATACGTTCTTGAACTTAAAGCTCAGGTCTATCATTCAACTCTATTAAAGTCCACTTGGTCGCCATTGCTACCTTCATTTGAATATAGGAGACAAGACACTATTTACACATCCAATGGTCAAACGATTCCTTAACGGCATCCAAAACGTATATCTGGATGTTCGCACGCCCACAACACCTGAACTTAGTGTTGCATACAATTACCGAACCTCCATTCGAAACACTGACAACTTGCTTGCTTGTTTTCCCATATGTCTATGAAAGTGTCCTTTTTTGTTGCCATAACTTCTGCCTGACTTGTAGGGGAATCAGAGCATTCATGGCCTAACCACTCTACATAATTTTCTATAAAGTCCGTCATGTTGCGTCCCCATCTGAAATTCATATCAAAAATCAATTAATCATTCCACATTAACCAACCAATCCACTTACCTACTTTCTATCCGAAACTGCACAGCAATGCACAAAATACATTACTACACACACTAGATGTTAGATATGCAATAGCATTTTACCTAGACTGGACAAAATCTTTCAGAATGACATCAAAGCTCTTCATGTCCATAGCAGAATGAACCAAACAAAGGACCATATCCAATAAGAGATTTTCTAAATGGATAAAGGATTGTATTCATTCATGCTACAAACTAAAGAATGTACAACCTCTCAAGGGATCAAAACACACTCCACCAGAGGAATGCATCCACAGCCTTTCTTAATGTCTCTGTGGCAGACATGCAGAGCAGCTACTTGGGCTTTTGTATATACCTTCACTAAACATTACACCATCGAACAGGCTTCTAGATCAGATGCAGCTTTAGGCCTATCATCTGTTGACCCTAACAACTCCAAAGTCCCCTCCACCAAATGAGGGGCACAGCTTTATAGTCGCCTGTAGTAGAGCATCCACAGGGACACCATTCAATGAAGAAGAGGAGGTTACTTACCTCATACAGTAACTGAGGTTCTTCAAGATATGTGTCCCTATGGCTCCTCTACTGCCCTTCTCCTCCCTTCTACTTCCAATCCTATTACTGTTGTTATTACTTCATGGTAGAGAGAGAACAGAGGGGATTGAGGCACCAATTAATAAGAGTCCTCTATTAGATAACCTAACTCACTCCACCGAAGTACAGGCTGTATTGATAGTGTGCTTAAGTCAAATTCCAGTATCAGAAATATGTAAAGCAGTTACCTTGTTTTCAACTCATATGTTTAGAAAACATAGTTAGTTCATCGCCACTTCAACATCTGACATCTCTGTTGTAAGGTCTGTGTGGCAAGGTGGGGCGGGGGGGGGGGGAGAGAGATTCTGCCCTCGTGGGTCTTGCGCTCTCCCGGCCTGGCCGGTGGTGCAGCTGGGGAAGAGTTAGGGGGGCGGTCGGGGCCCGCTCTGCCCCTGTGTATTGCTACCTTCCTTTCAGGATAGCCCGTGGTCCGTTCCCTGCTTCTCCAGCCAGGTGCTCCGCCCTCCGGGGCTGCGGTAGCAACAGTGGAAGTTGCAAGCCTTTGTAGGCTGCAGGCCGCAGGCTGCAGCCTGCCAGCTCCAAGCCGCCAACTCTAACTGCAGGCTTTCAAGCTGCAAGCCTCCAAAGCTGTAAACTGTAATCTGCGAACTGTAACTCCCAATAATAACTATAACTCCAGCCTCCGTCCTCCACACCTCCTTACTCCAACACCCACAACTCCTGCCTGCCCTGCAGGCTTTTAAGTGTTTGGGGCGGGGCTTCCTGATTGGCCCCAGCTGGCCTGATTGGTTAAGCAGCCCCCAGGTGGCCTAACTGCCTAATCAGCCCCCAGCCTAGTCACCCAGGGAACAGGGCTTTGTTGAGCCTGGGGCTGATATACCTGCCTTCTAGCACTCTGGCAAAGCCGTCAGGCCTGGCCCTGTCACATCTGTTTTATAAATTTTTCAGGTAACTCCTGGCTCCTGTATCCTTAAAATATGACAGCTAACTAATCACCATAAGTGGAATGCACATTTGCAGTAACTTGAAGAAAACAGACCGTTTCCTTACTGATTGTGGTTCTTCAAGATGCTCTGTACATGTGGATCTCATGACTGCCATTCCTACAGTCTTATAAATGAGGATTCTGGGTGGCAAAGGACCTGAATGGTGGTAGGGGTATTGTGCCCTTTATGCCCTCAGGTGCAGGTTGCAAGGGTGTGCAGGGCATACACTCATAGACTTTGAGACCCAAAGGGACTATCATGATTATCTAGTCTGACCTCCAGCACCTTGCAGGCCACAGAACCTCACTCACCTACTCCTGTAATGGACCCCCAGCTGCTGGCTATATTACTGAAGTCTTCAGATTTAAAGACTTCAAGTTACAGAGAATCCACCATTTACTCTAGTTCAAACCAGCAAGTGACCTAAGCTGTAGAAGAAGGTGAAAACCCCCAGGGTCTCTGCCAATCTGACCTGGGGGATAATTCCTTCCTGACCCAAATATGACAGTCAGTTAGACCCTGAGCCTGTGGATGGGACCCTCCAGCCAGACACCTGAGAGAGAATTTCCTGTGGGAATTTCTCTCCCTCTAGTGTCCCATCTCTGGCTGTTTGGAGATGTTTGCCAGTAGCAATCACAGGCAGGCCACGTGCCATTGTAGGCAATCTCATCATACCATTCTCTCCATAAACTTGTTAAGCTCAGTCTTGAAACAAGCTTGGACTTGTGCCCCCACTACTCTTGGAAAGCTGTTCCAGAGCTTCACTCTAATTGTTAGAAACCTTCATCTAATTTCAAGCCTAAACTTGTTGATGACCAGTTTATATCCAATAGTTGTTCTTCGAGTGCTTGGTCATGTCCATTCCATTGTAGGTGTGTGCATGCCTCTGTGCAGAGTTACTGGAACTCTTTTCCCTTTAGTACTACCCATAGGGCTGGCTCCTGTGCCTCCTGGAGCCCCATGCACATCATGGTATACGAGGTGCTGCCGGCCCTATACCCCCTCAGTTCCTTCTTTCTGCCTGTGACGGTTGCTGGAACTGCTATGACTTGCATCGCAAGTGTTCTCAATCCATTTTGTTCTCCTTAATCATTTGCTGTTTGTCTCAGTTAATTAGGATAGTCCTTAAGTGTTGTTAATAGTGGTAGTCAGTCTCTTAGGGTAGTCCCGGCTGGGACATTGTTTGGAGCAGGACATGTGCCGGTCACTGGGCTTCAAACCTTTTGCCTCCTGTGGGAAGGCCTTTCCACTGAGCGACCCCCATGATAGTTGTCTAACGCGCCTGAGAGAAGCTCATTGTAAAGACAAATGCAAGATGTGTAAGGCTTTCAGACCTCAAACGCAAAAAGACAGAGATCCGCTTGAAAGCCTTACTAATGGAGGCAGCTCTCAGACCGGCCTCCGAACCAACCCATTCTATCTTGGTACTGAACATGGCATTGGGGCAGAGCGCGCTTTCGGCACTGCCTCCGCCTCAGCACTGGACTTATTCCTCTCCATGGAAGAAGAAGCAGCGAAAGCAGCACGCAGAGCGAGGCTGCTCCCCTGCACCGCCAAGAAAGCAGGGTTGAGCAGGGGCCTCACTGAGGTTGGACAGTGGAGACTCACTCGCCACTGCTGGAGCTGGTGTCTCCAACCAGAGAGCGATCTCTGACTCCTGGGTGTGCGAGGACATCTCTGCATCTTCTAGGGCTGCCGACACTAGAGGTGTTTCCTGCAGCATGGACCATGTTGCCCTGGCCTCTGCCCAGAGAGAAGGTGCTGGTGTCTCAGGGGAAGCCTGTGTTGGGACCCCCAGGTTGGCTTAGGTGATCCCTGGAGACAGTCTCTTTTAATGTCCTGGCAGTCTGCTCCAGCCAAGGTTGCCCCCTCCCCTTGCATGATGGGGTATTAAAGATAGTGAAGGCCCTGTGGCAGACACCTTCATCAGTAGCCCCAACTTCTAAGGGGGCTGGAAAAAAAACGTTAAGTCCCGGCCAAAGGATTTGAGTACCTTTTCACCCACCCCTCTCCTGGTACCCTGCTGGTACATGCTGCCAGCCAGCCCGCCCAGATAGGCAGGGACAGCCTGGTTCCACATCCAAAAATAGACAAGAAATTGGACTTGTTTGGAAGAAAGGTTTATTCCATGGCAAGCCTGCAGTTTTAAATTGTAATCTAATTGTAATTCTAATTCTAATCAGGAGGCTCTTCTGGGCAGGTACAATTTCAATCTCTGGGACTCTCTGAAGCAGTTTGCAAAGACTTTACCCCAGAACCAGGCGCTGTAATTTGGCACAATCCTGGAGGAGGTTATTATGGTGGCCAGAGCAGCACTGTAGGCATCTTTGGATGCAGCACACTCTTCAGGAAGAGCCATGGCATCCACCATGTGCCTACACAGGTGCTCGTGACTGCCATCCTCACATCTGTTCCAAGGGGTCCAACAGTCCGAATGGGCCAAGGTCACTTTGGACTACTGGGTCCTTGGCATAGTTTTAGGAGGTTGTGCCCTCCAGTTTGCTTCTATTCCTCCCAACAACCCTCCTTCCTCATCCCTCTACAGGACCCCTCTCATGAGCAACTGCTCATGCAAGAGGTAGAGATCCTTCTCAGCCTGGGGGCTATAGAAGAGATTCCACCGGACATGAGGGGAAAAGGGTTTTACTTGAGGTACTTTCTCATCCTCTAAGTGAAAACGGGTCTCAGGCCTATCCTAGAGCTGCGTCTTCTCAACAAATATCTCAAGAGACTGAAATTTTGCATAGTTTCCCTTGCTTCCATCATTCCCTCCCTGGATCCAGGAGACTGGTATGCCACCCTCGACCTAAAAGATGCATACTTCTGTTTTCCCCAGCCACAAGCATTTCCTCCGTTTCATGGTGGCTGGCTCCCACTATCAGTTTGCAACGTTGCCCTTTGGCTTTTCTTCGGCTCCGAGGGTATTTACAAAATGTATTGCAGTACTGGCGGTGCACCTGAGGCACAAGGGGGTCCAAATTTTCCCCTGTCTGGACAATTGCCTAATCTGGACCTGGGCCTTGGACCTGCCCCTGAACAGTGTAAATCTGACACACACCACCTGCTGCCAGCTGGGCCTTCTAATAAACGAGCAAAGGTCCACATAACTTCGGTGCAGCAGATAGCGTTCACCAGGGCGGTCCTTGATGCTTCCCAAGCCAGCGCTTTCCTGCCCCAGTCATGCTTCGAGGCGATGGCCGCCATCATCACTCGCCTGAACCTCTGCCCGACTACAACACCCAGGCACTGTCTGCAGCTGTTAGGCCACATAGTGGCCTGCACTTACGTGGTGAGGCTGGCTTGGCTAAGACACAGACCACTTCAGTTTATGCCCTGAGCAGACGTTCCCTGGACCAGGTGGTCACAGTCCCCCTCCCCCTCCAAGATCCTGGATGCATTAGACTGGTGGCAGAGCCTCTGGGCAGTGTTGAGGGATGTGCCATTCGAGGAGCTAGTCCCCTTGATCACACTGGTATTGGACACCTCAGGCTTAGGGTGAGGGGCCCATATCTGCGCCAACCTTGGCACTCAAGGGGTCTGGTCAAGGGAGGAGAGGCGCATGCACATCAATGCGAGAGTGTTACAGGCTATTCGCCTAGCCTGTGGAGTGTTCCTCCACTTTATTGCGGACAAGGTGATGCAGGTACTGACAGACAATATAGCTGTCATGTATTACATCTACAGACAAGTGGGGAGCCTGTTCCTGAGCCCTCTGCAAAGAAGCAGTTTGTTTGTGGGACCTGGCAGTGAGGCACAATTTTTACATAACCACCTCTCACCCACTTGGAATGAGGAATGACGAGGCAGACCTCCTCAGCAGGTTGTTCTTACCCTGCCACAACTGGCCACTTCATCCAGAGGTGATCGCTATGATTTTCCAAAGATGGGGCTCTCCCCAGATGGGCCTGTTTGCATCAGCATGGAAATAGGAAATGCCTGCAGTTCTGTTCCCTCCTCAGTCTGGAGGCTTTCATTCTCTGATGCCTTCCTTCTGCAGTGGTCGGGAAGCTTCATGTACGCATCCCAGAAGTCTGTTTCCCTCTCTATTCAGCTGCATTCAATCCCATGAGAACAGTAATCTCTCCCTTCTTATAGTACCATTGTTTGAGTCATCTGTTGATCATCATTTTGTCTCACTTTCACTGTCCTTTGCTTGGGATGGGTAGGATCCCACTGAAGATCATCTAAGCATCTATATCTTTAAGCATCTTCCCCAGCCTGGTATAGTCTTCCTTGATGTATTCTTGCAAGAATTTAGCAGTATCATTCCTTCCCACATGAAGGAGAATCAGAGGATTCTTTCCTGCTCCCATTAGGATCCTCTTCAGCTTCATGTCTGGATCCTCCTGTATGTTAGCTCCCAGCAGATAGCACACCCTTCTATTCTCCAGATCAGCTCTGGTGACAGGCTGTCCTTTCTTAGGATGGAGTCCCTAGTTGAGGCCACTCATGGTTCATACCTTTAGAACCCTCCAGGATGGGAGTGGGAAAACACTGCTTTCCAGAAGCTGATGGAAGCTTGTGATGCAGGCAATTTGATCCCACAAACGCCAATATACATAGACTAATCTTGAAGATCTCTGTTTATAGGCAAGTAACATCCATTTATACAGCTACCTTCCTGTTTACCTTTAGAGTTGTTGATTCTGTGCAGACAATCTGGAAGTATATTTTCTGCATCAATGTATGTGCTTGTTGATAGTACAAACTCATATTACTTCAAGTTAATTCTAATTTTCATGGCTTGGCATTTGACTTTAAGAATGTGGATCTGTGGAACTTCAGAGAAACAGCACTTACTGATAATTACATAGGCGTGGTTTAACTTCTATATTTGGAGAGACAAGGTGTGTGGGGGTGGGGGGGGGGTCAGGCTCGGCTGGGGATCCAGATGCAAGGGGTTAGGGCTTGGTGGAGGAGATTGGGTGTGGGTAGGTCCAGTTGCACAGTGGTTTGGTGGCTAGGGAGGCAGCTTCCCATACAGTGACCTCTCCTGCCTGCAGCTGAGGAATGATGGGGCAGGAAGCAGGCAGGGGGGTGCAGAGCTTTCTGGAGCTGGGGAAGGTTCATGGGGTGGGTCTTACCTGGCCCCGGTAGCTCCTTGCAGGGTAAGGCCTGTTGTCCTCTCCCCTTACCCCTGTGCACAACTGGGGCTAGCAGCTGAGCACTCACCTGGGTTGGGAAGCAGCACAGGCACCCGTCTCTTACTGAAAATGACCCAAAGTTGTACCTCTGTTGTGAGGGCTGCTGCTCTCCCTTTACGTAGACCATGTGAGGGAAACTGCCCAACAGGCACAGAGCTCCTGGTGTTACCCTGCGTGTCCCTCCCCAACATTCCTCTGTGGGGAGGAGGCAGGGCCAACTCCGAGAGAAATGTGCCTCCCGCCCCTCCCCCACTGGTCGTCTTTGTATCCAGTTGGGGGGAGCATTGCCCCTCCCCCCAATCTCTGCCCATGGATAAGTAATTTTTGGTCTTGTCCACATGCAGAAGTTGCACCAGTTTAACTTAAATTAATTTTAAACTGATAAATCCCTTTGTAGACATTCTCGTTTCATTTTAAGAGTTGCTGAGTCTGGCTTATTTTAAACCTGTTCCAAATCAACTTAAACTAAATGGAAATAAATTTGGTTTAAGATGAAAGAAGTGTGTCCACACAGTCTTTTGTGCAAAAGGTTTATTTAAAGTGGTTTTAAAAAATCACATGTTAGGTTGAATTGGTACAACTTTCATGTAGCTGACCCCTTAGTTTTCATTTGTGTTGTTTCATATATTACTTTTTTGTTTTATTTCTTTTTTGAAGGCCTTTCAAAAATCGTCATTAATTTAATTAAAGGAGAGTCTTTGTTCAATGATGCTACCACTATAATTGTTTTTGAAATTTACAAAGATCTTGTATATGACCAACATACTGAATTAGGTAAGACCATTATTTTCCATAATATTTATTCTTTTTTGATCCTCAGATATTCTGAGACCTGTGTGATCCAAGTTATGCAGCATGACTCTGATTTCTCTGGTTGACGCACACTAAATTCCATGACAAATTGACATTTTTGAGACAGGATAAAATAAGTTTAAAACATTCAAAAGTAAAGAGACATAACAGTACTGAATGATGCTTAATTTTATAATGTTAGTTCAATAAAAACTGTGTGGAATGATAGAAACCCCTTGTTTTTCGTATTTCCTGTTGCTTCAGAAACTTAAAATTTGTGATAGATTTTAGAATTGATGTTGTATAAATTGATAGCAGTAAGGGAGTCAAACAGGTGGCCATTGGGTTGAGCATGTGTGTTGCAAGAATCAGATTTTTGTTAGTGGACTGGAAGTGGGGCTTATTAGGGAGACACATTCACATATCCAACTTGAAGTTCATTGGGAATTTCAAAGATGCTGCCTGCTGGCCACCTTCCAGACTGCTGTGAGGAGATTCAAGCCTCTGGATTCCTGGGTGTTTTAAGCCTCCAGAGTCTGCATGGAGTCCTGCCACTTCTCCAATCTTGGGTTCTCTAGGAACATTCTCAGGGCCCAAATTCTATGTCTAACTCTCCTTTTTAAGAACTGGCATCCACTGTCCAGCTGCCTCTCCCCCTCAGGGCACAGGATTGAACCTTCAGATTCCTTCATACTTAAACACACCTCTTCCAGAACTCTATCTTAAGCTGTAAATCTTCTGATTTACAGTTTAACACTTTCTGTATGTTTATGGTAATTGCAAAACATATAACACACCTGGGCACATTTTCCATAGAGTAACATTTGCTTCTTCCCTTAAGCACATAAAACACAAGAGTAGTTTATTTAGAAAACAATAAACATTGATTGCAATACACCCTTACTAACTCACCCTTCCCATGGGAATCCTTAGGGGTGACCATATGTGTCCAGCAAGGCAGATAGGGTCCACTGTCTCATCCAGGCTTCTATGCTCTGGGTGCTTCTCCTTTATGAAGTTCTCTTCCCCAGCTCCTGTGACCATGCTGTCTTCTGTCCAGTGCTTCCTTTTTCTGTGTTGCTCTCCCTTGTTTATATGCCCCACTTCCAGTGCCTGGTTCCTTTGTTGTGTCTTTTGGTAATTTTCCAATGCTCCAATCTCCCCCCCTGCATCCCTGTAAGGGGGTGGGATAAAACTGGTTTCCTTAAGCTCAAGGACACGTTATTCCAGGGTGTTTGGGCCTGAATAGAGTGGTTAAATTCTACGTACCTTCTGTGATGAACTCTGGGGTACAACCGGGAACTGTGGGACCACTCTGCCCCCTTAACTCTCCATGCCTTTTTAGTGACAAGCAACCACCCCCTGCAGGTGCTGTTACCACTCAGTCAACAACATGCAGGGACACACACAGCTAAGATGAATGAATGCTTTCCAAGCCATTCATGAACCATACACAGGAAAACAGCAGCAATAGGATTATTAACAACAGAAAGATTTTAAGTAGATTATAAGTGGTAGGCATAAAGGCCAGAGATAGTTACCTAAGAAAATAAAAAGTAAATGTGCTTTCTAAATCCTGAAATTTCAGACCAAGCAAGAGATGAATCAAACAACTTTTCTCATCCCCCCTGCATGTTTGTGACTTTCCCCTCTGCAATCTGGACTGGTGTATTGCTGTGTCAATTCAATCCCTCACTCCTGGAGCCCATTTCACCCTGTCCTGCTGTGTGAACCCCCACTCTTGGGACAGCCCATGGCAAGCAAACTGCTGTCAACTGAGTGAGTGATTCTGACCAGCTACTCTTGGAGTCATGCACTGGTGTGACCCCAGCGAACACCACCAGTCCCAGATGCAACCCTAGGAAGTGCTGTCTTACAATGTTCAGTGGTACCCACTGCACACTGCAAGCTCATTGATTCATCAGTTTATTAAATAAATAGATATGAACCAGCCTTTGTTATTTCAAATAGAGTCTTAACATACCTTAAACCACATGCACTGCTTTAGATAAAACAATCTTATTAAGAACAAAAAGATTTTAAATGATTATAAGTCAGAGGAAGGCAGGTCAGATTTGATCAAAAGTAAATAAAGGCAAATTGCATTCGAAACCAATCCTAACACTTTCAGCAACCTTAGTCTTAGATGATTCTCATCATAGACTGACTGGTTTGCCTCTAGCCAGGCCTTCCCTCTGTGATCCGCATTTCTGTTGCTTGGTGATGTTTGTAGATGGAGGTGGATGAGAGAGAAAGAACAGCAAAATGTGTCTCCTTTTTAACATGTTCCTTCACTGCGTGCTGGGTCCTTGGCCCCTCCCCCTTTCAGGGCCGGGTGACAACGTCCTACTACAGCTGCTTCCATACTTGAGTCAGCAAGTATCTGCTTATCGATGCTTAGTCCATTGTTCCTGGAAGAGCTGGTTTGTTTTATGCATGTCTTAAGGAGACGCAAACTGCCTCTCTGCTCTTGGAGAGTTTTGCCTGAATTCGCTTCAAGCCATGAAACACACATTTGAGATCATTACCTACCGAAGCCTTATAACCACACACGACATTGCAACAAATGTATTACTATAACAATAAGATTCAGTATATCATGAGCATTCCAGAAACATCTTACATGACATACTTTGCATTAAACAATACACATTCACACCATAAGGGTGTAATGGGGGTGCAGTGTGTTACAATGTTACAGGCAGATTACAGTTCTTAATACAGACTGAATTTCCTTCTCTGCCTGGGGCCAGTCTCCTCAGTTCAAAGTCTTTGTCTTCCCATTGTTCTTGTTACCTTCAGCATAGGTGAGGGAGGAGTGGGGTGGACTCATCATGCCACTGTCCCTTATTTTATACTCAATTCATGTTCCAAGAAAGACACTGGCCCAGGCATGTCCTGGTGGGTCTTGCTGAGTCACAGGGTTGAGCAGTCCCCATTGTATGGTGCTTGTGCAATTGAGTCAGAGTTGAACCATCATCGTGTGGTTTTTGTGCAAGTATTACAGAATTATAAATCTCTTGTTTACAGTTCCCCTGCTGGTCAATGGCTCATTATGGTCGCTTAATGCCCAATTGGGTGTGGATCACCATCTTTGTTGTCACTGGAGAGCTAATAGTGGATGGCTCCCAAACTCAATGCATTTCAGTAACAAGCATATAGCAAAATCTCATAACTTTATATACACAATAATGATACAAATATTTTGACAGAACAATGAGTTTTAGCAGATGATCTTTATAGGGTATCTTATACGGCAGGCTTTGTATGAAATATCACCATATATGTGTATGAAATACTATATACAAGTTATAAATATGCAGGTTACAGGCTGCTAATTTGAGGTCAGTGGATCATACCTTTCTTTTATCTTCAGTCTGAAGAAGACATGCTTTTCAGGCTGGTAAAACATGATGGAAACACATACCGAGAGGTATTCACGATACAGTGATTTCATGCCAACCAGAATTCATAAATTGGACAGACATTATTTCCAAATCATCATAGGGAGCCCACCAGTCCTTCTGAATCTTAGGAGGCTTAAGGGCCTGGCCACCACTGATCTTATGCTATTATGGCTGTTTGGGAGAGGGAACCAAACAAATTAATGTTCACTATTTTTGTTATGAGGAGGGTGTTTATCTTTTAAAGACTCTGGAGAATCCTGTCTTTCAAATCACCCCTCTGTTAGAAGTCACTGGGAGGTTTTCCCAGGGTTCATGGCATTCTCGTCCCTAAACTTTCATGCTCTGTGTGTTGTTCACTGTAGTCGCCATAGTCTTATACTTCACGACAGATTGTTGGGGAGAGGGGGATTTAGGGATTATGTAGGACTGTGGCCAGTGTTGAGCTTGGTATAAAATTTGAAAACTTACTTGGGTAGTCTCTTATCTTTGCAGGCTGTTTCCAGCAGGGACTGTGTCTGGGTCTCCATTGTTCTAGATAACCCCTGAGTTAAACTCTGCACGATTATAATCGTTGCCTAACGTTGTGTGAAAAAATTTGATAGCCCAACCATGAAAGTGTAAACTCATTTTGTTGATGGAGATGTCAGAACTCCCTGCTAGTTCATTCACTTATTTAAAAATACAATGGAATTTAGTTTACAAAATTTCATTAAGACTGCTGTTTTACTAAATACTTTCTTGTCCTCAAATCTTTTTCCTGGTTTTCATAAGTTTTTGGGCTTTTTTTCTTGTCAGACTAATATCCTTTTGGAAGATATGTGGAGAGAACTTAGCTGAGCATTTCATGGTTATCTAATGTTTAAGTTTGTTGTGTTGAAGTCTTGCATTCCAGGAGGTATAGTCACTCTTGTGCAACAGCAATTTTAACTCTGCTTTAATGCATTTTTAATTGAATTACTATTTTGTAATTTGATTTTATTTTCTTCTTTTACAGCTAAAGAGGTTATTGTTAAACTAGTATTAAAATTTTTTGGAAGTACCATATTTGGATTTTTGAGTGCAAGAATAGTTATATATTGGCTGTCACATATCTTCAATGATGGATTAACTGAAGTAATTCTAAGCTTCTCAATGACATACATGATTTTCTTCATTGGTAAGATAAGGAATAACTATGCCCCTACTAATTCAATTAAACAAAACTGAACCTGATTTTCTGAGGTTTTTTGTTATACAAATTTGAATAACATTTATGCTCTAACAAAAAAAGTTTAACATTACTGTAATGTTAATCTCGCCGTGTGTGACATATCTAACAGCATAAGTAGAAATACGGTAAATTATATATTTAACATCTAAAACTAGGAATTAATAAAAAATATAAATGTTATGTTACCAGGTTAAGGTAACATTGAGATTCTTAAATTCTGCAGTTTTACTTTGCATTTAACGGCTCCTATTTTAACTTTAATTTTACATTAAAGAAGCATCTTAAAATTATATATAATTTCTTATATCTGTCTGCCTGTAAATCCAGGTGCCTTAGTTATCATGAGTCTAATTTTGCAGGGTAGAGAGGGAGAGAGGAATTAAAACTAATAAATGGAAAAACTGTAAATGGTTAAACAATTTTAAGCACTGCAGGTCAGTAAATGAAAGTTTTACTGATCTCATAGTAACAAACAAAGCTGTTGCACACCCTTTTTATTTTATGATAAAATAGATACATATTAATCTAGATTACATGAATAGATACTGTGGCAAACGGCAAGCTTCTCCCTAGTGGGTCTCGCACTTTTGCCTCTCGCAATGGGCCAGGGTGTCGCTGGTAACCCCGTCTTCCCAGGGAGGGGGGTAGGGACCCGGGCCCGCCTGCTCCTCCGGGTCCCAGCCCAGGGGCCCTCTGAGTAGCAGCTATGTGCTGCTGGCACCTTACTTGCAGCTGCAGGCTTTTCCCCTGGGCCACTCTCCCCCCTCTGTCTTCCTGGCTTCTTGAGCCTGAAGTACCTGCTTCAGGACTCCACCTCTCTCCCACACACCACCGTACTCCATTCTGTTCTTCTGTACTTCACACACTCCTCTGCTCACCATACACCTACTCCTTCTACTCCACCCTGTCTCTCAGGAGTAGAGGGTTTTTATGGGCACCTGCGTGGGGCCTTAATTGGTGTCAGCTGACACCAATTACCTTTTATGGACTCTGGCTAGTCTATAGGGTATAAAGCCCGGATCATTCTAGCACTTATATAGCACCCTTTTAGAACTTTCCTTCTTTGCTGCTGCTCCTCTTGCTGCTTCTGCTGGGGTGCTCCTGGCTCTTGGGTGCCCTGCTAGCTGCCCCCCCCCTCTCCCAGGGGGGAGGGGGTGAGTGGCCACGCCACTGCTGCCACCACCACCGCCACCACCCCTGCTGCTTCCAGGGTCCTGCTGCTGCTGTGAGCACCCCCCCCTTCCCTGCTGCCATTTGCTTCTTCTCTTGCCCCCACTTAGGGGGCACCCCTGCCCTTCCCCTTTTCTTCCCCTATTGCTGCCCCTGCTAGCTTGCTCACCCCCTTCCCCTGTTGCTGCCCCCCCCCCAGTTTGTCCCCTCATCCCTTTGGTTTGTTTGTTTGCCCAGCCCCTGCCTTGGTTTGTTCCCTGCCCCGCCCAGCCCTAGCAGCTTGCTGCTGGGCCCCCACCACTCCCCTCTCCTGCCCACTGCTGCTTCCTCCTGATCTGACCCCCACACTCTGGCCCTGACAGCTTCCATGGTGTCCCCCCCAATTGATCCCCCCTTTTTTTTGTTGGCTCCCCCCACACACTGCACCCCCCCCATGTTGCTTTAGCCCTGCCCCACCCCTGTGCAGCCGGAGGAGCCGCTATCATATCTTGGGCTGGTGAGTGCATTGCCCCTACCCAGCTTGTCCCCCCATACCCCCTTGTGTTGGTGCCCTCCTCTCCTGCTTCCAGCCTAGCGGGGAGGAGTGGTCACCCCCCTTCCCCTTCCCTCCCTGCCTCCCCTCCCTCTCCCCCTCCCCCTTCCTCTCCCCTCCACACCCTCCCCTTGCCAAACCTATCCCTACCCCCTCCCAAGATGGCGGGTGTGCCTGGGGCCGGGACCCTCTTCCTAGATGCTCTTGCCCCTCCCTCTCACCTTGAGGTCCTCTCCCTGCCTATAACAGCTGGTCTTCCCGCCTCCCTTGAGCTGCCGGGTGTCTGTCCCCAGGCGCCGGCAGTGGACAACTCAGGGAGGGACCCTGAGGCCAGGAGGAAAAACCAAGGAGGTAGCAAAAAGGGTAAAGGCCCAGCCCGGAAAACAGCGCCTCCCGCGGCTAGGGCCCCTCTTCCTCCCCCTCTATCCTCTCCTGCTGTCCCTTCCACCAGCTCTGGGTGCATGTCATCTGCAGCCGGTCCCCTTCCAGACCGTGCCGAGGAACCATCTGTACGTGCTCCACACCCTTCATTTCCTCTCCCTCGTGTCCCGTTCGGACACGAAGTGGCAGGACCTAGTACCACCCTTGGAGGGCGAGGACCCCCAGTGGGCCAGCCTGTATTCCACCTTAACCCCACGGCCTGCCGGGGACATCAGTTGTCGGCTCCTTCATGGAGCCGTGAGCACGGGCGCGTACCTGGTGCGGTTCACCTCCCACCCCGACACCTGCCCCTTCTGCGGCATGAGGGAGACCCTGACGCACGTATATCTGGAGTGCGCCAGGCTGCAGCCCCTCTTTCGGCTCCTCCAGAACCTCTTGCTGAGGTTCTGGTTGCACTTTTCCCCTCACTTGTTCATCTATTCACACCCCATCCGTGGCCCCACGAAGTCGCGGGACCTCCTCGTCAGCCTCCTCTTAGTCCTGGCCAAACTAGCCATCTACAAGACCAGGGAGAGGAGGTTGGCAGGGGGGGGCTGTCTGCGACTGTGGGGTCTATTTCCGTTCCCTTATCAATTCACGTCTTGGGGCAGAGTTCCTCTGGGCGGCGTCCGCTGGCTCCCTGGACACCTTCGAGGAGTAGTGGGCGCTGTCCGGGGTTCTCTGCTCGGTGTCCCCTTCTGGTTTCCTACGTTTGACCCTGTGACCCCCCACACCCTTTCCTGTTTTTTCATTTGTTGTCCCCCGTAATCAGTTGGACCCGGGTCCAGTGGCTCTGCCCCTAGGCTGGGGGGAGCCTTTAGCGGTGGGTGGGCTCGCGCCCACCCACCTACCCCGGAATCAAATAGGAGAACTTTCCTACTGCCCTCTGTCCTTGCCATACCACACAATGTATTAATCTAGATTCTTTTCAAACGAAAAAAGATTTTACATATCATGTTTGCAAAATGGCCACACAAAGTTTTCAGTGCAAATATATGGCCTCACATGGAGTATATCATATAGCAGTTTTTTTGCTTATGTCATTCTTGAAGAGGTAAGTAGACCTTTAAACTGTAGAATTTAGCTTTGAGGCTCTAGCCTCCTGTAGTCTTGCTGTGCTTCAAATCAGGTGGATGAAGGTAGTGCATCCTGGCCTTGCTACAAGTCTTTCATATCAGACCTCAACTACAATGCACAGTGCTTGCAGAAGTAATTCAAAGCTCCAGTCTCTGTCAAAGGGATTCCTTCATATTCAAGACAAAAAAGGGCATATAACTTTAAATAAATAGAATATAGGGTTTGGGATTCATGATAATTTGTTCATTTATGAGGCTAAAAGCCCACAAAAATATTTTTCCAGGGAAATCATGATGTGTGTCGATACCTATAATGTTGTACGTCACAGACACTGTAGACACTTGTATTTCTCCTGTTACAGCTTTTTTTTAGGCTGTTTTTGCTTCTGAACTTGAGAAATTTTCCTGCCCTGTTGTTGAGAGAATAGTGCATAGATCCCCTCAAGTTAGAGTTTGGCTTTACCCATTCAGAGAAAAAACAGGTTTTCTTATCTGTATAAAGTCTATATGGTCATGATTAGTGTTCTTATATGTTGTTGTTGTTATTTCTAAAATTTTTCTCATGGAGGACAATCACTTTTTCTGTATGAATAGTTTCAACTTAAAGTTTTTCTCTCTGTTGTATTATCATCGGTTAAGTGTTTCACTTAAATCAAACTTGGTTAGGATTTTATTACTCTTCTTTCACCATTTCTCAGTCCAACCAAGTGTCTCTCCCTTCCCAACTTACAAATTATAGTTTATTGTGAATTAAATAGCATTCATGGCTGAGGCAGATAGACCATCTGGATTAGTGACCAGAACTTGTGATCTTTCACTGGTCATTTATGTTTAAGCGAAACTGTCACTTGGTTAGAGACTGACATTGTTCATAGGAGAAATACCATTTACAGGTAAGAGGGAAATCTTTTTAAATGGAAAACTATGTGCAGTATGTGTTTGACATAGAGAGATATTATTTGCTTGCATCTTTGTTGGAATCTTTATGCAGTGCCATGTTTTTCCAGGGACTGGTTCAGCATGACTGATACTCTGCCAGAGTAGTGTTAGAGCCCCATAACTACCTATGCTTCCTTCCCCTGCTCCAGATGTTGCTGCAGCCAGCCTGCCAATGATGAGAAGGCTATCTTTTTTTAACTAAGGGTGGGGAGGTGGTATTTGTATCAGAACAGGAATCTGGCACTGATGAGATCTTAAGAGCATCTGAATTGTCTTTTTGGTTTTTGTAGGGATATCCAACGATTTAAAAAATTACAATTAATTGTGAGATTAAAAATTTAGTCTTGATTAATTGCAGTTTTAATTGAACTGTTAAACAATAGAAGAATACTGCTTAAATATTTTTTAATGTTTTCTACGTTTTCAAATATATCGATTTAAATTACAACACAGAATATAAAATGTACAGTGCTTACTTCATATATTACTATTCTAACAAATATTTGCATTGTAAAAAAGATAAACAAAAAATATTTTTCAGTTCATCTTATAGAAATACTGTAATGCAATCTGTTGTGAAATTGCAACTTACAAATGTAGACTTCTTTGTTATGTAACTGCACTCAAAACCAAAACAATGTTAAACTTTAGACCCTGAAAGTCCACTCAGTCCTACGTCTTGTTCTGCCAGTCACTAAGACAAACAAGTTTGTTGACATTTAAGGAAGATAATGCTGCCCCCTTCTTATTTACAATGTCACCTGAAAGTGAAAAAAGGTGTTTGCATGGCACTGTTGTAGCCGGCCTTGCAAGATGTTTATGGGCCAGATTAACTATCCAAAACAGTGTGGACCAACCCACATTCATTTTCATCATCTGAGTCAGATGCTACCAACAGTAAGTTAATTTTCGTTTTTGGTGGTTTGGGTTCTGTAATTTCTGCATCAAGATGTTGCTCTTTTAAGACTTGTGGCAGCATGTTCCACATGTCCCTTTCAGTTTTTGGAAGGCACTTCAGATTCTTAAACTTTGGGTTGGGTGCTGTAGCTAACTTTAGAAATCTCATATTAGTACCTTCCTTGCATTTTTGTCAAATCTGCAGTGAAATTGTTTTTAATTCGAACAGCATATGCTGGGTTGTCATCCGAGACTCCTATAAAACTAAATATATGGGAGAAAGTGGGTAAAACCATGGAACAGGAGACATACAATTCTCCCTCAAGGAGTTCAGTCACAAATTTAATTAACAAATTTTTTAACAAGCGGCATCAGCATGGAAGCATGTTCTCTGGAATGCTGGCTGAAGCATGAAGAGGCATATGAATGTTTAGCATATCTGGCATCTAAATACCTTGCAGCACTGACTACAACAATACCATGCGAATGTCAGTTCTCACTTTCAGGAGACATGGTAAATAAGAAGTGGGCACAGCATTATCTCCCTTAAATATAAACAAACTTGTTTGTCTTATCAATTGGCGTAGAACAAGTAGGACTGAGTCTACTTTCAGACTCTAAAGTTTAACGTTGTTTTGGTTTTGAGTGCAGTTATGTAACAAAAAGACATTTGTAAGTTGCAGTATCATAATAAACAGATTGAACTACAGTACAGTTCTTGTATGAGGTGAACTGAAAAATACTATTCCTTTTTTACAGGGCAAATATTTGTAATAAAAATAATATAAAGTGAGCACTGTACACTTTTTGTATTCTGTTGTAACTGAAATCAATATATTTGAAAATATAGAAAACATCCAAAAATATTCATCATCAATTTAAATTAGTATTCTAATATTGTTTAACAGTGATTAAAAGTGCTCTTAATCTCGTTAATTTGTTTTGAGTTAATTGCTTGAGTTAACTGCATTTAATTCATAATTTTAGTTCTTCTTTGAGTGCTTGCTCATGTCCATTCCACTATAGGTGTGTGCACACCTCCGTGCACGGCCACTGGAACTTTTTTCCCTTTAGCAGATCCTGTAGGGCCAGATCCGGCACCCCCTGCAGTCCTGTGCACACCCCCTCAGTTCCTTTTTTCCACCTGTGACGCTTACTGGAACTGCCTGCGCTTGCATTGCAAGCGCTTAGTTCCCTGTGTTTTAATCTTTAAACAAGAATTTTTTGTGTTAACTAGCTAGTTAGATTAATAACTATTGTAATAGTAGTTAGAGACTTGAGTGAGACTTTACCAAAAGCAGGTACGCTCCAGTGTCATAGTTTCAAGCTGCGTGCTTTTGGCGGGAAGTCTTTCCTGCTAAGTGACCCTCCCACTGCCTGAAGCGTGGGGGGGAAGCCTTAGTGAGAAGAGAGAAGCTTTCAGACCTCTGGAAAATCCGCCCGAAAGCTTAGCTTATGGAGCCCTCATGTTGGCTCCGAGCTAACCCACTTCGCTGCACGTGGGAGGGAGCACCGATCCGCACCGAGGTTGAATCATGTGCCTCTAGCCAGGGGAGCCCCATAGCACCTACTGGCACCGTTGACTTCAGTGGCCATCGGCGGCAAGTTTTGTTGGCCTTGCATACGCCACCACTGCCCATACCTCCACAAGAGAGAAGGCCTGGCGTTACAGGGAAGCCCACATTGGGACCCCCTGAATAGCTCAGGAGATCCCCAGTATGGGAGGAAGATCTCCTGCAAACCGGTTTCCTAGGGTAGAGCAGGAACGACCCCTTAGAAGTCATCCCAGGTTGCGGTTGCCGGACCGACCTGCATTGAGACGGAGAGCAAAGTCACCTGGCCGACACCGGTCTTGACCCCCCCGGCACCAGGTGAGGTCCATCCCACCTCTCTGACAATGAAGAGTTCTCCTGCAAGGACGTGGCGCTGATCCCGGTCACTGGAGACAGTCTTGGTACTGAGGAATTTGCCGGGCAGTGCAGAACCCTGTTAGCCAGAGACAGACTCGACGCTGGGGAGTTCACCGGGTGGTGCAGATGCCGGAGACAGCCTCGGCACTGAGGTTTTGCCCCATACTGAGGCTGCGCCAAACTCAGTGGCCGGACTCACTGTCTTTACTGCAATGTTAACTTGAGTTACCTAGAGCTGGTTAGTACTTTTCAACTAAATATTTTTTCATCAGAAAATTCTGATGCATCAAAACCAACCTTGTTCCAAAAACACATCAGTTTAGATTACACATTTCACAGATCCAGAATGGAATTTCTGGTTGTGGGAGGACAAAAATGGGATGTGGCAGAGGAACACGCACGCAAAGAGAGAGAGAGAGACATGCATGCACACAAATAGCCTTACCTGGAAGATGGGAGTCACAGTTTCATGTCCCTGCTCTGAATCAGGCAGAGGAGGGATTTGCACCTGAATTTCCCATTTCCCTACTTTTAACTACTGGGCTTTTGGCTATTCTGGTTGGGAGGTTTTTTGAAAATTTTGAACGTTCTCTATTTTGTCTGAAGGTAGAACAAAACCAAATGTTGAAATTTTTCATGAAACAGAATTCTTGTTCTCAAATTAGCCTAGCTTGACTGAGAGCAGTCTTGCTACAAAAAAATACCTGAGCAGTAGAGACTGATTGGATCAACAGCACAGAGAAGCTGAGTCCCTGCTGAATTATTATCTGAAGCATTATTAGCATTCCAGCTTCACCCCTTGATGGACCACGGAGCATGAGATTAAAGTACCACTTAATTTGAGCTAGCGATTTTTGTGTGCGCGCAAGCAAGACAGGTGAGGGGCGACAATTGAGTTATAACTTAAGCTAATACTGCACTGAAGATAAGCCCTCAGAAAGGAGGAATTGGTGAGAGGTTTACTTTTTTTAAAATCCTGATTATAATACAAAAGGTGGCCAATCTCGGTTTGTTCAAGTGTTTAGCTGTCTCCTGTGAGTCTTCAGGAAAAACATTTTTATTTCTTCATTTGTATAGACCACAAGAGTTATTTGTGGGATTTTTACTTCTGAGTTCTCTGAGCTGATGTCAATACTTCTGCTGAAATACTTGAAAGTTATTGTCCTCATGGATTTCAATAAGCATGTGAATAATAGTACTTCTCCTTCGAGTGGTTGCTCATATGCATTCCACTTAGGTGTGTGCACACCCTCGTGCACGGCCAATCGGAGAACTTTTACTAGCAGTCCCTGCAGGGGCCTGTCCAGCGACCCCGTAGTGTCGCCGCCATGCGGCGGCACACCCGTCGCTGCCGGCCCCTCCCCTCTTCAGTTCCTTCTTTCCGCCCGTGAAGGTTGGTCGAGAACTAACCCTGCTCTTCTCAACTGAACCCAGGGGACTGGTTCGCTGCCCTCGACCTGAAGGATGCGTACTTTCACGTCTCCATCCTTCCCGCCCACAGGAAATTCCTAAGGTTTACGGTAGCTGGTGGCCACTACCAATTTACAGTCCTCCCCTTTGGCCTGGCCTCCTCCCCCAGGGTGTTCACGAAGTGTATGGCAGTGGTGGCGGCCTCCCCGAGGCGCAGGGGGGTCCAAATCTTCCCATACCTGGACGATTGGCTGATAAGGGGCAAGACCAAGTCGCAGGTGCGCGAGGCGGTCTCTCTCGTCCAGACCACCTGCCATACCCTGGGGCTGCTCATAAACGAGCAGAAGTCAACATTATATCCAGTAAAGAACATAGAGTTCGTAGGGGTCCACCTAGACTCGGTGCGGGCCAAAGCCTCCCTCCCACGCTTGAGGTTCGAGGCCATGGCAACGATAATATCGCAACTCCAGAGGTGTCCCACGACAACAGCCAGGCAGTGCCTACGGCTGTTAGGCCACATGGCCTCATGTACTTATGTAGTGGGGCTGGCCCACCTCAGACTCAGGCCCCTCCAGAGTTGGTTAAAGAAAGTGTACATGCCCAGCAGGCATGCCCTGAACAGGGTGGTAACAGTCCCCCCTGCGGTGTTGGGGTCACTGAACTGGTGACTGGACCCCAGAATCGTGTTGAAGGGAATTCCCTTCAGGGCACCCACCCCCTCGATCACTCTTATTACGGACGCGTCAGACCTGGGGTGGGGAGCCCATATCACTGGTGGTCTGACCACACAGAGCCTCTGGTCCCGGAGGGAGACTGCCCTCCATATCAATGTAAAGGAACTGAGGGCAGTCAGACTGGCTTGCAAAGTGTTTTGCCACGCTTTATTCGGGAGAATGGTACAGGTGTTGACAGAAAATACCACTGCAATGTACTACATCAACAAGCAAGGGGGAGCGCACTCCTCACTACTGTGCCAGGAGGCGCTTCGACTTTGGGACCTGGCGGTGAGATGCAACTTCTGTTTAACCGCCTCTCACCTCCCGGGGGCCAGGAACGACGAGGCGGACTGCCTCAGCAGGTCGTTTCTCCCCCAACACGACTGGTCTCTTCACCCGGAGGTGGTCGCCATGATCTTCTGCGAGTGGGGTGTTCCCTACCTGGACCTGTTCGCGTCAGCCTGGAACGCAAAGTGCCCAAGGTTTTGCTCGCTCAGGGGTCACGAGCCGGGCTCCGTCTCCAACGCGTTCCTGATCGATTGGACGGAGGGCCTCCTGTACGCGTTTCCCCCCCTCCCGCTCCTGCCCAGGGTCCTCTTGAGAATCAAGAGGGACAGAGCGGACATCATCCTGATCGCCCCAGCGTGGCCGAGACAATACTGGTTTTGCCTGCTTCAGGACCTGTCAATCGCTCCCCCGATTGAGCTCCCGAAGAAACCGGACCTTCTCTCCCAGGACAACGGTCGCCTGCTGCATCCCAACCTGGACTCCCTACACCTGACGGCCTGGAGGCTCTCTGGCTAACGGAGGAGGAGAGAACCTGCTCGGAGCAGGTCCAACATATGCTCCTGGGAAGCAGGAGGCCCTCCACCCAGAGCTCATACAAGGCCAAGTGGAGGAGGTTCACCTGCTGGTCGGAATCGCGGGGCATAACCCCCGGTACGTCTTCCGTGCAAGCGGTCCTGGACTACATGCTGCAACTCAAACAGGGGTTGGCGTTGGCTTCCCTAAGGGTCCACTTGGCAGCCATCTCGGCTTTCCACCAGCCGGTGGAGGGGAGGTCCCTATTCTCTCACCCCATGTCGGTGAGGTTTCTCAGGGGAATCGAGAGGCTGTATCCGCAGGTCCGTGACCCGGTGCCTCCCTGGGACCTGAACCTAGTCCTTGACAGACTGACGGGGCCCCCCTTTGAGCCCTTGGCCACTTGCCCCCTGCTGATCTTGTCCTGGAAGGTGGCCTTCCTTGTGGCCATCACTTCCACCAGGAGGGTCTCTGAGCTGAGAGCCCTGACCTCGGAACGCCCCTATACGGTGTTCTTCCGGGATAAGGTACAGCTTAGGCCTCACGCAGCTTTTCTACCTAAAGTAGTCTCTAGATTCCATTGTAACCAAGATATTTTCCTCCCTGTGTTTTTCCCCAAACCGCATGGGTCCGAGGACGAGAGGAGGTTACACACCCTCAACGTGAGGAGGGCACTGGCGTTCTACCTCGATAGAACGAAACTGCTCCGCAAGACCACCCAGCTCTTCGTCGCGGTGGCAGAGCGGATGAGAGGCTCCCCAGTGTCATCACAGGGCATCGCCAAGTGGATCACCGCCTGTATCCGGCTGTGCTACGAGAGTGCGGGTGTCCAGCTTCCCGGACCAGTGACAGCGCACTCAACAAGGGCCCAGGCCGCGTCGGCGGCCTTCCTGAAGAGGGTTCCCCTGGAAGACAACTGCAAGGCTGCCACTTGGTCTTCTGTGCACACCTTTGCCGCGCATTACGCTATCGTCCAGCAGTCCAGGGACGATGCTCGCGTGGGCAGGGCAGTGCTGAGGGCAGCCCGACGTTGACTCCTACCCGCCTCCAGGTAAGGCTCGTTATTCACGTAAGTGGAATGCATATGAGCAACCACTCAAAGGAGAAAACATAGTTACTTACCAGTAACTGTTGTTCTTCGAGATGTGTTGCTCATATCCATTCCACACCCACCCTCCGTCCCCACTGTCGGAGTCGGCAGAAAGAAGGGACTGAAGGGGGGAGGGGCTGGCAGCGATGGGTGTGCCGCCGCATGGCGGCGACACTACGGGGTCGCTGGACCGGCCCCTGCAGGGACTGCTAGTAAAAGTTCTCCGTTTGGCCGTGCACGAGGGCGCGCACACACCTAAGTGGAATGGATATGAGCAACACATCTCGAAGAACAACAGTTACTGGTAAGTAACTATGTTTGATGGACTGTCATGTAACTTCCTATAAGAAAACGAAAGTTACCAGAGGGGCAGATGTGCTGTCTTGATTTGAGCATAGTTTGATTGAAATGTAAACCAAAGAGAGTACATACCTTTTTTTTTTTACAATACTGGCTATAGAGTTTATAGTTAAATTTTTACTTTTCAAGTCAGTATTCTGCTGCTGAAAAATTAGAATGGGGGGGTGGGGGGTGGGAGGGGAGAAAATTTTGTTAGACTAGTGGAAAATCAAAATGTAATATGTCCCTTAATAGCTTAGTCATTGCAATTGAGTAAATGTTCTTAATTTCATTGAATCACAGATTAGGGTTGGAAGGGACCTCAGGAGGTCATCTGGTTCCATCCCCTGCTCAAAACAGGACCAACCCCAATTAAATCATCCCAGCCAGGGCTTTGTCAAGTTGCAACTTAAAAATCTCTAAGGATGGTGATTTCACCACCTCCCTAGGTAACCTATTCCAGTGCTTCACCACCCTTCTACTGAAAGTTTCTCCTAATATTTAACCTAGATATCTCCCACTGCAACTTGAGACCATTGCTCCTAGTTCTTTCATCTACTACCACTGAGAACAGCCTAGTTCCATTGTTCCTGGAACTCTTTCAGATACTTAAAGGCTGCTATCAAATTCCTCTTCATTCTTCTCTTCTGCAGACTAAACAAGCTTAGTTCCCTCAGCCTCTCCTCATAAGTCATGTGATTCAGCCTGTGGTGATGTCATAAATCCAGGGCAAGAAAGCAAACAAACTAATCTGAGTAGTTTTAATATAGTTAAAAACACAAGAGAAATAATTGGTTTAGGAATTTACCAGTGTAGGCAGCAATAACTAGAAAATGAAGAATTCAAAGGAATTACATTTCTATTTTTAATTATATCGCCAAGGTTTATTTTCATATTTTTCTCCAATTTTTAGTAGAAATAACACATCTAAAAAGTTCAGCAAAAAGCAAACTTAAAATAATTATTTTAAGTAGGCATGTTTAATCATAAATTTAAATAGTTTGTCACCTACAATAAATTAAATAGGATTTAATTTACTCTTTTTTCTTCTCTTTAGCTGAATGGATTGGAATGTCTGGAGTTATTTCTCTTACTGTTTTGGGAATTCTTTTAGATTCTGTGAGCTTTAGTCCAGGAGTTGATGAGTTTATCTTCAGGTGAGTATTTACTTCCATTTTAAATTAACTATTTTATGTCCTTTAAGACAGTCCTTGTTGCTTCTTACATGTCAGGAGAGAAAACTGTGTTTATAGGCAGACTAGTCTGATCACTAGTGGACCCATACAAGTGGTCCCTGGATTAGATCCACTTCCAGTGGGGTAGTTTGTTCATAATTTAAAAACATACTAGTGTTGTGGTTAAAACATAGAGGAAAGGTGCCATAATCCCTTCTCACTTTGTTGAAGGAGTGTACCTGGAGGATTTACAGCTATAATGGAAAAATTTTTGATCTCGTGAAAAGGCCCCTTGAATGTCTCTAAATTCTCTTACACAAAAATTACTTGACTACCTTGTTAAGACCCCCTCCTCAGTTCTTGATTCGCTTACAGAAGCAGGAGTCCAGCAGCAGGCAATACTATTGGTTTATTGTTAGTCAAGCAAACAAATTACATTAAAACCCAGTAATATCAGGCTGCTTAAAAGGTGATAGAGATTAAATGCCTCCAGATTAAAAAAAAAATCCTAGAATGCTTAAAGAAAACTTTGTTTGGTAGTACTCTGTCTGGTTTTTAAACACTTCTCAACAGTTGTGGTTGTAGAATCTACATTTTGTGGTGTTTAGTCACTATGGTACCCACTGTTACGATAATTCCTATCTGATTCTTTGATTGGTTCTGGCTGTCTCATAACTAATTGTAATCAGTTAAGGTGGTGGGGTATAATTGTTTAGAGAATTATGTTATAATATGTTAGGATTGGTTAAAGAATTACCTTGTAATATTTTTGATTGGTTAAGATACACAATAAAAACTAAGGTCAAACAGGAAGTAAGATGGGAAGAAGGAAAAATACTGATGTGAAGAATTGGGATTTTGCTTGATTACCCAATAAACCCACAGTGTTGCCTGCTGCTGGACTCTGAACTTCTGCTTCTGTCAGTGAACTAAGAAATGAGGGAGGCCCTAATATACCTCTTCATTTGTCCAAGTCCAGTTTGTTCACTTGGCAACTATTTCAGCTTGCCACGAAGACATCACTACTCAGTGCCATGTTGACCAATATATTGAAAGTAATTCAATTAAACATTACTCAAACAAAACATTTTAATGCAACTTCAGTTTTACTATTTCTAAATGACATTTTAAAAAAAATTTGTAATGGAAAACTTAGTAGATATTTCTATCTGTAATTTCTTGCTTTTTTAAGAAAAGCAAATATTCAGAAAATTATAGTTCCCTATTTTCAAGAAGCATATAAATAATATACATGAAAAATAGCTGTAATTTTTTTCTTCATTTTGTATCTTCTGAGGAGACTAAAAGTAATTATCTTTTGAAATGAAACAGTATAATTTACCAAACCCAAAAAACAAACCCAAAGATGCACAGCAGGTGGTTTTCAAAAGAATATGCTTTCTATCACAGTTTCAGGGTAGCTGCACCTGTATTTCCTCCCCACACCACACCACAGTCGTCCCTTGAGGGCATCGTTATAAAGCTTCCAACTCCAAGCCGTCACCTCTCTTGGATGGAGACCCACGTTTCTGTCACTCCTGATCAGGTTTTTATTTTGTACAGCTCCTTGCCTTACACTCTAATATATCCAGCAAGCTAGTCTGCTTAAAGACCAGTGCCTGTGCTTTGGTTTCTCTTTGAGGGCTATGAACAATGTACTGCCAGCAGATACAAGTTACAACATAGCTCTTTCTGTTGAAGCACATTTATTCTTAAGTAAAAGCATTATAGAGAAAAAATATAAGACCAATAAAAGAGCCTACATGCATGCATACAAAAAGCTTAGCAGATGTCACCCATCAATCTTATAGGCCATAGTCTTTCCAATCTTTCTGTGAATGGGACCTTGAACAGGAGATCCTTTCTGTTTGCTGTATCTGAAGGAAGGCCTTGAGCAAGCTTAAACACAGCCTTTTTATGCCAAAAGCCCTTTCTTTATCTGTTAGTCTCTGGAAAATCCAGTTGGAGCCCATATATGCAAGCCTTCCCAGGAGCTGTACCTCCTGTGTGGGGGTTTACAACCTGAATAAATCATCTGAATTACCTCACACTGTTTTTAGCTTCTGGCTGAGCTGTGGCAACCCTTTCCTACATTTTATATACCATTCATGCACTTAATACAATATGGTTCCGAAGGACATTGCATGCAGTTGCAATATCGATCATACTTTCATTACTTCTTCTCCTGTGACCCTTCTTTGTAATCATGCTATATTTTGTAGTCTCAGGTACATGAGTGATCAAAGGCATCCATTGCTATGATATCCAGGGCAATAGTGACTCACCCCAAATATGCAGATTAACTGGAGGGAGTGAGTGAGGAGTGGCTGATTGTCTCTGATGTCACAATGTTACTGCTAAGGCAGGAGCAGGAGGCGCGAATATACACTGTATATACACATCAGGCTTTTTATAATTTTCCCAAATTCCCTAACCCTCCTACCCCCACATACAAACACAAAATACAAATTGGAGATTATTACACACCCGATTTGTGATAGAAATTTGGTTCAAATTTCCCATAACATATTTACCAAAAAGACTTCAGGGAAAAAAGTGACACACTTAGGTACAGACCCTGTAAAACAAAAGATTATGATGCAATCTTAACTATGCTATTGTGAGACCATGGTCATATTATGTTGTGGAATACACGATGCTGTTTGTACAGAAGTTAGTGACATGAGTTTAGAAAGTCTGATTTGTGCATGAGTGGTGAAGCCATTCATGAATTATGCATGCCTTCCCAAACAAGTTATAAATTGAATATTTTATACTATACCATACTGTCAAGTGTTCTGTATATTCCACATATGTTATAGAAAATCTGTTATAAATGTTTTAGAGAGACTTAGAATGTTTTACTGGGACCATTTCTTATATCTCTTCTCCTGTAAAGCCCAGAGAAACCTTTGTTCAATAGAGTAAAAAGCTTGCATTTTCAACTCTGTAGGATCAGAAATAGTTAAAATTTAGAATAATAGAAATGTAGGGCTGGAAGGGAGCTTGAGAGGTCATCTTGTCCAGCCTTCTGTGCTGAGTCAGAAACAAGTATATTAAGCTCATCCTTGACCTAGGTGTTGGTCTAATCTGTTCTTTAAAACATCCAATGATATGGATTTCACAAGTTCCTTTGGCAGCCTGTTCCTGTGCTGAACTATACTTATAGTTAGGAAGCTTTTCCTGAAATCTAATCTAAATGATCCTTGTTGCAGATTAAGCCTGTTACGTCTTGTCCTATCTTCTGTGTACATGGTGAACAATTGATCATTGTCATCTTTATAATAGCCCTTAACATATTTGAAGACTGTTATCAGGTACCCCCCATTGTCTTTTCCCAGACGAAACATGCCCAGATTTTTAACCTTTCCTCAGAGTTCAAGTTTTCTAAGCCTTGTATTATGTAGCTCTTGTCTGGGCTCTTCTCTAATTTGTCCACATCTTTCCTAAAGTGTGGTACCCAGAACTGGATGCAGTACTCCAGCTGAGGCCTCAGAACTGCCAAAAAGAGCAGCACAATTCTCTTGTGTTTTAGATAAGACACTTCTGTTAATATACCCCTGAATGCCTTTTTCGCAACTGCGTCACATTTTTGGCTTATATTCAATTTTTGATCCTCTATAACTAGAGTTCTGCGCAGATAAAAAATTTGCATCCACTTCCGATCCACAGAAATGGCCTGTGGATATAAAGCGGATATCTGCAGATTTGCAGGGCTCTAGATATAAAATTTAGATGCACACCCATCTGTTGTCTGCGGAAATCGTCTACTGATATAAATCGGAGATCCACAGATTTGCAGGGCTGTAACTAAAATTGCCAGATCCTTTTCAGCAGTACTGCTGTCTAGACTTTTATTCCTATTTTGTAGTTGTGCATTTGATTTTTCCTTCTCTCCTTCCTAAGTGTAATACTTTGCACTTATCTTTGAATTTCGTCTTGTTGATTTCAGACCAGTTCTCCAATTTGTCAAGGTTGAATTCTAATTCTGTCCTCCAGAGTGTTTGGAGCCCCTCTGACCTCGATGTCATCCACAAATTTTATAAGCATGCTCTCCATTATCCAAGTCATTAATGAAAATATTGAATAGTACTAGGCTCAGGGCAGATCCCTGCAGGATCCCTCTAAATACATCTTCCTAGTTTGACAGGAAACCATTGATTAGTCTTTGAATGTGGTCTTTCAACCAGTTGTGCACTTTTTAGTAATTTCATCTAGATCACATTTCCCTAATTTGCTTACAGTTTCATGTGGGACTGTGTCAAAAGCCTTACTAAAATCACATCTACAGCTTCCCTCCATCCATTAGGCCATATAACTGACTTTAAAATGATCTCTGGTTCAGGACGCAGTATTGTCTGTCTTGGGACTTAAGATAGGATATTTTTGAGTCTGAGATCACATTTGGGGAAGAGAAGGAAAAATTTTTGTGGTGGGGTGATATGAATAAAAACTTGGTGGCAGTTTAAAGCCTCTCTCATTTGGAATGAAACATTAAATCCCAAAGAGAGAGAGTGGTGGATAAAGCACAGGTGAGATGATCAAAGGAGGAAGTTTATCACATGACTGAATACCATGTCTCATGCATATCACCCCCATTTGTGTTTGACTCCATAGTTCAGGTTATGTTTTGTGCTTAAAGCAGCTATTCAGCCTCTGTATTATGTATGACGAAGACAGTGAATCCTTTTAAGACTTGCACTACTTAGTGATTTTCTGAATTTACAAATAAATTCATTAATGTCTATTTAACATTAATTTAAAAATGGGTACTTTAAGAAATTTATCACTCAATGTTAGATTTTTTTTACCAGAATGGTCCTAATAACAGAATACTGCATGCTCTTCAAACTTTCCATACAGTTAAAACACAGTCGTACAGTGGCAAGCTCCATATGCCTGTGAGAAAAGTACAGAATTCCCCTAAAATAGGCAGATGTGTCATAATATGCTCTTCTGAAGAAGTCCCCTCCTAATTCCTAATAGAAGTTGGCTAAAATACTGAATTCTGTCATTTGATCGAAGGAAAATGATATGCACAAATCTTATCTCCCAAGTGATGGTTCCCAAACACTTAAGTTCAAACACGTTGGTTTAGACTTATCACTCTCCCTTCTTTGAGGATTACCTCCAGCTGGGATGCAGGCAAGAAGCAGTCTGTTGCAGACTTAAGGTTTGAACCATCCCTGTGATGAAATGTAAATTTCTTGTTTACACCTGCCCCCTTGCTGGAAGATAGTTGCTTGAGCAGGTGAAAGCTCTTTAACACATGGCTGGGGCCAATCTTTTATCTCTGAAAAACTGGTTTGTGGTTGTTGCCCAGAATTACAGCATATTACAGTAACATTCACACAGTGGAATCTTAACTTTATATATAATGTTCATATGCTTATTTTATTGGGACAATGATGTTCAACAAATTCTGACTTTTTCAAATGACACCTCACAGGGCAAACTTTGTAGAAAATTTATCATAGCCCTATGAAACAGGTGAACATAGGTGTGCAAGCTGTCACAGTGACCAGTCCCTCTGAATCTTGTTAAATTCTTGACCTCAGTGAGGTGTTGTAGCAATATGTTCCACATAGTAGCAGAAATAATGCTGAAGTGGCCTTCCGCCTATAGTAGACTGGGATTAATCAACCAATATGAGGACTACATTTAATGTTGATTGAGAAATGAAGACACTTTATCGCTAGTGCTGTTTTTTATAATCTATCTCTGTGCTGTTCTTTACCATAGGTTCTGGTCAATGCTGACATTTTTGGCTCATGTTCTGATATTCATTATCATTGGAGTTGTGATAGCTGAAAAAACCTTTCCATATGTGACTATTCATGATTTGTTTTATATCTTAACAGTCTACCTTGCACTGAACCTGATAAGGTAAGGGCTACTGTTTGCCCCTGTGTAGGACAACCCTCTGCCCCCTCCCTCTGCCTTTTAAAAATGACAATAGCACATGGGCTTTAAAAATACTATTACCTGCTTTATGTTTTTTTAGACTGCATTGTGTTTTAATTGTTTGTGGAGGCACTGGTGTGTTGGAGTGCTTTCAAAATAGAGTTCTGTGTTTCTTTTATATGTTACTTAATGCTAACAGCGATGAGTTCGGCTTCCAACAGTAATATCTGGAATTATATTAGTGCTTAGCATTTTGTGGGCTTGCAGTGTGATCTTGTTAATAGGATTCCTTTGCTAAATCATAGGCTGAGGCCCATTCTACACTTACCTTCCGGATTTGACGGCAGTTGACGAGAGATATGCAAGTGACGTAAATCACTTGCATATCTCCTGTTGACTTGGCTGCGTCTGCTCTGCACGCTGTCCACACTGCGCTGTGCCACTTACCGGGGTGGTTTTCCTATGTCGATTGCTGGATCGATCTGATGGTGGCGAATTTGCTGCTGTCAGTGTAGACCCAGCCTGAGGCTGATTAGTTTCCTCATGTAGAATATTTTACTCTCATGCCCAGGCTGTATGAGAGGCAAAGAGGAAATTCTACAAAATTTTGAATGGCAAAATTGTGTGGTTGACAGTTTAAGTAATTCAAGCTGCCTTTATTCTGTAATTGAATCTGTTGGGACAAAATAACAGATTTTATGGATAAAATCATGTGGATTTGGAATCTGTTACCGTGTCTGCAGAAGGGAATCCCAAGGAGACAAATGCTATATATTTTCTGAGTTTAGGTCTGTGTCTTATGAGGAACTAGCAATGTTCAGAGCACTTTGTTCCAAAACCATGTATTTTGCTGTGTGTCCCTCTTGGCTGGTGAAGGCCAATGAGGAAGTACTGGGATTACTGCTAGTAAGGTTCTCTTAAGGTAGCTGCTGTTTGGCCTTTTGGTCAAAACAAACTCCACCAACACCAGAACAAAACCCCCTGACAATCTGGTGTACTATCAAGCAGTGTCCAAATTGGATTCTCAATCAAGTTTATAGAGAAGGTTGCAGTAGAACCACTCTCATAGAACTTAAATACCTTGGATCTCCTTGACCCTTACCAGTCTAGGTGCATACCTGGATATGGGACAGAAAATGCACTGGTGTCATTGGTGAATGAAGATCAGATATCCCTGCTAATGCTGTTATATCTATCAGCAACCTTCAATACCATAGTTCATGAGGTGATATTGATTAATGTGCACACTGCATCAGCAATGGATGTTACTGCTTTTGGGTGGCTCTTCTTTCCCAGTTCAATGTTCCCTTTGGGTGGTGTGGGATGGTAGTGCCTCCTACTAAGGGCACTATTTCAAGTTCTCTGGTGTTCCATTTTAACTTCCCTCCTGTTCAGCATGTACATGGGATTGTTTGAGGGTATGTATGAAAGTATGGACTGTAGTGCTTTTAATAGGCTGGTGACACCCAGCTCTGTCTTTATCTCTGAGTATTGATATTTTTGCTCATCTTATTCTTTTATTTACACAGGGGTCTAGTTATATTGTTGTTGAGCCCTCTTCTGACTCGTCTTGGTTATGGATTGAACTGGCGCTGGGGAGCTGTCATTGTTTGGAGTGGAATGAGGGGTACTTTTACTTTGAACATGGCTCTTGAGATTAGCCAATCAAAGGATTCGGGCACAGCAGCAATGAAAAGCATGGTAAAAAAAAAAAAATAAAAGCTATCTACATTTAAAAAAAAAATTGTTCATAATTTACACTAGATATATTTTGTTGGAATAAGTTATATTAGAACTATAAGGACATCCAGGGCCAGTTTTTTCAAACTAAGGCAGTCAAGTATATTTGCATATGAGTAACTCTTGCAGAATATACCCAGCACAAGTACACATGGATTATTTAGGTATAGGTTAATAAAATTAGCATATTCAAATGTATTCATGCAATTATGAGTGGCTAACTTTGAAAATCTGATTAATTTTCTTTCATGATAGAAATATGCATGTAGATGCTAAATTTTGTATTAAAAATGCATTGCATTTTAGTTTAAATGTTTTATATATAATCTGAATTTTCACATACTATACAATGGGGCAATATTGTTGAAACTACTTTCACTATACCTATGTAATTAGCACAGAAATATTTTTACTAGTTAGCTGTCTCCCTTTGAACTTTATGTGGACTCAGGTGCATCATGTGAGCTTTTGTGAATGATATCCCTAGCAGAAACAGGATCATTTATCTGAAACTGTTACAAGTGCTTCTGGCTAAGATTTTAAAAAGAAATGTATGCCTGAAGTTAGGTGCTTATTTAGTTGTGTATGGGGTTAGGAACCTGTCTTTAGGCATCCACTTTTGAAAATTTTGTCCTATAATCCCTCCTGTGGAATTTTTTCCAATTCTAGAACTGGAGCTCCCATTGTGAGATGTCTCTCCATTGTCTTGTATTTAGAACTGTGCTGGTACCAGAATTTAAGATACCAAAGATGAAAATATCTCTTCCTCCAGCATTGATGGTACCATTGCTTGCTCTCATGCAAGATCTGAAACTCTCCCTCTTCTTGTACTCGGGGATCTGCTCCTAATTAGAGGAATTTTATTCATCTACCTTCTCATCTCTGCATGGTAGTAGAAATCCTTCTCCTGGGATGTTTTTGCCTTCACCTAGATGACTTGTGAGCAACCTCAAAGGAAATCCTTCTTACTGCTGATTTCATGCTTCAGAGAGATCTTATTCCCTTATGGCACCATATGCCTTATTTTATGGGGCTGAAATCTGGCTTTATTGGTCTCTATGGAACCCTCACCTTTTCCCATCAGCCTCTTAGTCAGCTGCATCATGTTTTGGGGAAGATTGTTGCTTTCTAAGGATCCTGCTAGGGAGACTCGGTTATCATGTCAGGAAGTCTTGAGAACGTGCATCACCAGAAATCTCAGAATGAGGAATATGATGACCAATCTATCCCTTTACCCATATCCTCAGTATCATCTGATGAGGCTGTGACATTATCAAATTTTATGCCAATTGTAGATGACTTCAGAACCTCCCTAAAAGGATGGTGGACATCCTAGACATTTCCTTGGAATTACTCAGTAGAGAGATCATGAATTGTTTGCTTTTTTTGCACCTGATATCCCAGCATCAAGTAGCCATACCTATTAATGAAGACATCCTTGAGCCTGCTGAAGACTTGTGGCAGACTCTTGCATATGTCTTGCCCATGCCTTAGAGGGCAGATCTCGGGTACCAAGTACCTCCGAAGGGGTTTGAGTACCTTTTTCACATCTGGTACCTGGATTGTGATTTTTAACAGTGGCTCATGATTGCAGTTGCCTGGACCTGCTAGGTGTTTCCCTAGGAGATAAAGGACCTAAGAAGATGGAGCTGCCGGGGAGGAAAGTTTATCTATTCTTGCAGTTTTTTATAGCCAGTAAGCATGCTTTGTTGGCTAAATGTGATTTTTAGACAATGGGATTTTACATATATCTGAGAGGCTTCCTTAAGAGACCAGAGATAAAGACATCAAGAAGCCATCAGGGAAAATGACTGCCTAGATCTGGTGCTCCTGTTCAGTCCCACTAAAATTCACTGACATCTACTATTCTAAGGCCACAGTTTTTGTCTTGGAGTGGTTCATCGTGCTCTTTAACATCTTAGTAGCTGACGGATCTGATTTTGGAACTCCATTTCCTCCCTGGATTACCCCACAAATTGCAAGGAGTCAGAGGCTCTCTGACAGTCCTATGCAGGGCAGCATGACACCACTTGCAGAGGAGATCCCTGGATCAAATCTATAATCTGCTAAATCAGATATCTGAAGCTTATCCTGCTTAGGAAAATACCAGAATTTATCTCTGAAATTTAAAGCCAGGACTGTAGCACACCAGATCAGTCTGAAGGGGCTATCATCCAGGGTTGGGGAGGCTGAGAGTCACCACAGTTGAAGGCAGATGGAGACGCACCCACCTTAGTGCTGTATTCCCCCATATCCACCATCTTGCCAATGTGTAAAACAAGACAGAACCATCAGACACTTGCAGAATGAAATCAAGACACCATATCTCACTGATCAGGAATTCAAACCAGTCTGGATTCCATAGGGGACAGTATCTATATCCTATCCTCGCACTAGGATACCAGGGTTGATTGATTTGCCTAACAAACTAGAGTTGGGCAGCTATCAATCCCTTCTCCTGACTCCATTTCTAATAATAGTACAAAGTTTTGTTTTACTGGTTTTGTGGTTGGGTGGTGGTGCAGGAAAGTTCTTAAGAGTCTTTCAGTAGAAGGTCATCGAAGAGTAAGATACTGGAATTTTGGAGCCACTTGTCTGTCAGAGGTGTGGGGTGGTTTCTTCTTGTTTCCCACCCTTCATATTTTTTCCAGTGGATCCCCAAGCAGATATTAGTCTTGTAGGACTCTAACCTTTGATGCATAGTTATAAGTGTATTTTAGCTCAGAAACACTATTTAAAAGGTACTCAGGGATTTTTACCCTCTGTCCCCCTCATCCCTGTCTTTTACTATTTTGGAGAGAGGTGAGAATGTATTTTGCATTTGATGTGGGATAGAGGGGATGTGTTCATTGAGGCTTCCCCTCTCCTGATTTTCTTCCTCCCACTTTGACTCAAGAGCATTGCTGTCTCACATCTTTGTCTTACAGCCCTCCTTGCCTAGCTTCTCTCAGCTCTTTCTACCCACTTATCACTTAACCTCTTGCCACTCTATTTTCTCTTCTCCCTCCTTTCCATCTGAACTCTTTATGAATTCCCATAGTTATACTTTGTCCTGGACTCCTCATCCAACCCATAGCCTTGCGTCTTGGTAGGCACTGCATAAGATAAATATAAGGATGCTTCCCCCTACGAGTACCTATGGCTCACCTATTTACCTGTGTCCGGCAAAGTGAGTTTCTGCCCACAAGAGCTTATACCCAGATAAATTTGTTAGTCTTTAAGGTGCTACAGAACTCTCCCTGTTTTGCTAAAAACAAACTAACATGGCTACCTCTCTGGAATAATTTACCTGTGTTTCTTGGAACATAAAAGGAATTGCCAACCCTATAAAAAAGGGGGGAAATTGCATCTCTCTAAGTAAGTTGAAAGCTGATATAACGTTCCTTCAGGAACAGAATCTGAGGCTGAAAAATTTAAAAAAGGCTGGATTGGTGAATTTTTAAAAATTATTACTCAGATAAGTCCTGTTTTTTTTAAAAAAAAAAGAACACACAAATCAACTGATAACACAGAGGAAAGATTCTTATTTGTTAAATTGATATTTCCTTTGTTACATGCTTATTATCCTTTGTGCCTCCCAAAAAGATGATCTCTCTTTCTCAATCAGTTATTTTTGAGATTCACTTCTCCCTAGAAAATGATAGCGAGGGACTTGAAAGATGTGTTACACCTGCTTTTGGACAGATCAGACACCCTCCCAGTATTCTCAGTGATCTGCTAGGCAGATGATTATTGCCCAGATGGAGGAATTGAGCTTGAAGGACATGGAGGCTGCAGCAACCTACAGATAGACACTACACCTTGTTCTCACTCCTGCATTACATGTACTCGTGGACTGATTACACTGGACAACAAATTTTTAGGAAAGTGTTGCTTCCTCATAAATTTTTTTTGATTATGCTGGACCGCTTGAAGCTGAACACAAATATAGTTTCAGACTACTTGTATCATGTAGGAATTTGGAGAAACAAGAAACTGACTTTTATTAAATGTAATGCAATGCGTTGAATCGCATAACGGTGCTGACGCTTTGCAATAGTTCAACTGAGCTAAAAATGTTTTGTTGATTTTTGTTTCTACTCAGTGTCTGAGGCTTCTCGTTTAAGTGTCCAACGATAATCGGCCAGCATTGATGGATTCCAGTTGCCCAGATACTGTTTTTCCATGATCGCAATGTCCTGGTGAAACCTTTCACCATGCTCGTCACTGACGGCACCAGGATTTGCAGGGAAGAAGCCTAAATGCGAATGTAGAAAATGAATCTTTAGTGACATGTTGCACTTCATGGTTTTGTATGCTTGAAGCATGTTGTCAACCAGCTGCATGTAGTTTGGTGCTCTGTAGTTGCCAAGAAAATTTTCAACAACATCCTTGAATGCCTTCCATGAGATTTTCTTTGGCCCTGCTAGAAATTCTTTGAACTGCCTGTCATTGATGACCTGTTTGATTTGTGGACCAACAAAAATACTTTCCTTAATCTTGGCATCAGATATTCTGGGAAACATCTGTCTCAAATATGGAAATCCTTCACCTTCCTTGTTCATTGCTTTCACAAAATTTTTCATCAGTCCGAGTTTTATGTGAAGAGGAGGCAAAAATATCTTTGGCAGGTCTATAAGAGGTTTATGTGCCACAATTTTCTGCCCTGGAACCAACTGCTTATGGAGTGGCCAGTCCTTTTTAATGTAATGAGACTCTTTAGCACAACTGTCCCATTCGCAAATGAAACAACAGTATTTGGTGTATCGGAGCTGCATTCCTAGTAGCAGCATGACTACTTTCAATCACCACAGATGTTCCAGTTGTAGTTGCTGTACTGTGTGTTTCAACAAAACTTCCATATTTTCGTAGATTTCTTTCATGTGTACTGCATAGCCGATTGGTATTGAAGGTTGAACATTGCCGTTGTGTAACAAAACAGCTGTCAGGCTTAACACTGATGAATCAGTAAAAACACGCCATTGTTGTGGGTCTTGCTGGCAACCCAAAGCAGTGAACAGCCCATCAATGTCACTGCAGAAACAAAGATTATCAACCTGATCAAAGAATTGTGTCAAATCTTCTTGGCGGCTGCGAAAGACAGAAATGTTCATGCCTGGTGACAGCAAACCCCATCCTTGCAGTCTTGAACCCAGTAATTCTGCTTTTGCCTTTGACAAATCCAAGTCCCTGACCAGGTCATTTACCTCAGATTGAGTTATCAGATGAGGCTCATTCGATCTAAATGGTTCAAAATCTGGATCAGTGTCGTTTTCCATTCCTGGGTCATGCATCATGGCATCTTTGTCTGCCTCCTCTGGGCTCCAGGTCTCTGGTGGCTTCGGTACTGGAGGACTGTCATCATGCGGCACAGGTCTCATGGCTGAAGGGAGATTGGGGTATTCAATGGATTTCTTATTTTTAGCAGAGAACCAGACACATTGGTCAGACAGAAGTAAGTCTGTCACATGATCCTTCTGCTCTCGTCATATCATCGGGACAGCGAACAGCATTGACTTCCGAATACCTCTGAGCCAAGCTCTAAGATCGACAGTGCATGTTGTGCAACAAATGTGAGGAGGCCAGTCTTTGTCCTGATCACCAATTTTACAGCCAAAATAGAGCAAATACGCTTTCTAAATACGTGCAGTCATGCTCCGTCTTTAAGTTTTAAGTTTATATTCACCACAAATGTAACGGAACGTATCGCAGCTGTTGCGACATTGGCGAGACATTTGCTATCACAAATCCTCCTGAAAATACAATTGCCTTATTATTGTGAGTACACACAATATGCTGTGTGCATAGAACATGCTCATCAACATGAATGCAAACTGATATAAATGCAATGCATAGAACGGTGTGTGTGAAATGCTTTTATAGCCTTTCTAAAACCTGTCCTGCCAGCATCCGCCCTGCCTAAGCCTTAGTATTCCCACTGCATGTTGTGTGGCCTGCACAAAGTGCAGTGTCGCTGCATGCCAAGGCATGCTTGGACACAAGATAGAAAACTTTTCAGCTTACATTGTGGGCAACATTTTAATAGACTTAAATTATGAATTGAAATAACAAATATAGGCAATTTCAAAAAAACAGTATGTGAAAGGGAAATTTCATGGTGATTTTCATAATCAGCAGCCCCAAATCTGTAAGATATACCCAAAAGTATTCAGGAAGCAAAATCTTTGTCCATTTGTTATTTTTTGGTATCAGATGGTCTCGAACTCCCAAATAGTTTTGTGGGGCACTTTCAAGGCATACTTAAGATGCATGACAATATTCTATTTCTCCCATAAAAAGGGAACTAGTCAGTCTGAGCTGGTGAGTTCAATGGAAAGGATCAAAGAGGCAGTCCAGCTATGTTAATTTCCCCTTCTTCTTATAAATTCTGAGATGTGACCAATCTCAGATATGACATTAATAAATTAATCTCAGCTCTGGCTGAATTTGCTTTGCTTAGATTAAAATAGACACACTGGGAAACTGTAAGTGCATAGACTTGGAGTTCCTGTCCCTGTCTATAGCTCCTTGCCAGTTTATATTCCCCCTTGTGTTTTTTTTCAGAATTAAAAACATTTTAAAGACATTCTTGTGAGAGAGATGAAAAACACAGATCATACTCTGGGAAAAAATGCAGCTGCCTATCAAATCAGGAGTTCAAAATTTTAATTACACATAGACCTGTTCTGTGGCCTGATTGCATTTAAAAAGGGATATTGAGCATAAACCATATAATTGAAAATTATTTCTTTGTAGCCTTTTCTTGTTTTAGGGAGAAATTCCAGCTGGACCCAAAGAAGGAATTATAATACTTTCATCTTAAGTATGCTCTGCATTATCAATTTGTTCTAGATACTTTGGAGCACTGGAACCCCTTGACCCCTTGGGCTTTCTAAAAAAGTTACACTATATAACTAGGCGGTTGCTTAGTCTGTATTCCTTCCTGTCAGGCAAATTGGCAATCAGCTGTGACAGTATTAGAAAGAAGTGGAACTATGAGCTGTGAATTTCCCTTACCAACAGTCAGTAGAATCAGATTTGTTCCAATATACAACATTGCTTGCTAGATTTGGGGTTATGATTAATCCAGCAGAAAATTGTTTGGAGTATGCACTGGACTCCATGTAGACTTTTCAGGGTTGGTGCAGCCAAGTCTGATAAATGTTGGTGCTTTGGAATTGCCCTGTGATCTGTCTTTTCTCCACAGAGGTAAGTATTTGGGCCAGTTTCCTTTCTCTGAGGTGGAATTGCAGGCTGGCAAATCAGCCTAATCTCTCCCTGGAGGAAGGAGGGCAGGACCTGTGCTGTATCCACAGCCAGGTCCACGCCTTCTGTCTCCAGGCTCTGCAGAGACTCCTCCATGTTGCAGGTAGTCTGGCATGGAGCCACTTGGCACACGCTTCCTCCGCCGCCTCCAAGGGCTCCGATACGACCGGCAGCTCTATTTTCTCCACCCGAGAGGTCTTCCGCGAGACATCTCCAAGCTGCCGATCTTCTACCAGGTTCTCCTCTGGGCCTGGTGGCTGGTCTCAGCCTCCAGGCCCCTTTCAGTCACTGTGGGGGAGGATCTCCTCACAGAGCCCCTGCTACACAACCCCCAGCTGCGTGTGCAGGCAGCGGAGAACCCCTTAGTGTGATGGAGGTTGGTCCTGGCAGGAGTCACCAGGATCAGAGCTCTCTTGGACTACGCCCGGGGGGACTGGGTGGATCCCCAGGTGCTGGCTTGGCGCATGGGGCTCCCCACCCTTCAAACCCCCCAAAGCATACTCCAGGAGGTGAGGGCAGCCTTGCCCCCCACTGCTCAGACTTACCTTGAGCAGATCTTACGAGAGGGTGCTCCCTGCCCCCCCCAGCCCTCCAGTGCTCACCATTGGGCCCTGGCTCTGTGAGCCTCCCAGGCCTCTTCATCCCCACGCACTGAGCTGGCTGCATGACTTGCAGCTGGTTCTCTTTCAAACCGTGCCCAGGAACCATCTGTACACGCTTGTGCTCCACACCCTTCATTTCCTTGCCCTCATGTCTCGCTCAGACACCAAATGGCGGGACCTAATGCCACCTATGGAGGGCGAGGACCCCCGGTGGGCCAGCCTCTATTCCATCTTAACCCCGTGGCCCGCTGGAGACATCAGTTGGTGGCTCCTTCATGGAGCCGTGAGCATGGGTCTGTACATGGCGCGGTTCACCCCTTGCCCTGACACCTGCCCCTTTTGCGGCCTGAGGGAGACCCTGGCACTCGCCTAATTGGAGTGTGCCAGGCTGCAGCCCCTGTTCTGGCTCCTCCAAAACCTCCTGTTGAGGTTCTGATTGCACTTTTCCCCTCACCTGTTTATCTATGCACACCCCATCCGGAGCCCCACAAAGTCGCGGGACCTCTTTGTCAACCTCCTCCTAGCCATGGCCAAAGTGGCCATCTACAAGACCAGGGAGAGGAGGTTGGCTGAGGGGGTGCTTTGCGACTGTGGTGCCTATTTCCATTCCTCCATCCGTTCGTGCATCCAGGCAGAGTTCCTCTGGGCAGCATCCGCTGGCTCCCTAGGCACCTTCTGGGAGCTGTGGGCGCTGCCCAGGGTTCTCTGCTCGGTGTCCTGTTCTGGTTCCCTTCTTTTAAACCTGTGACCCCCACACCCCTTCCTGTTTTCTCATTTGTTGTCCCCCGAAATGAGTTGAGCTCCAGGTTTGGTGGATCCTCCCCTTAGGCTGGGGGAGGGGCCTTTAGCGGTCCTCCCTGCTCCTGGTCCTCAAATAGAAGAATTTTCCTACTGCCCTCTGCCCTTGTTATACCACAGTATGTTTGTATAATGTACTCAGCTGGGGACTAAATGCCTTTTTATATGGTGAGAACCCAAGTGAACACCCCGGTCCCTCTTGGATCTGTGTGTCCAGAGGGTATTTGAAGAGAGTAGTAGGTGAAAAGAAATAATTGGAAGGCATTTAGTGGGTCTCTCTACCAAAGGAGAGATGAAAGTAGTTGTCAGATTGTAAATTGTTTTCTGCCAACCTTAGGAGAGTCAGAGGTGTAACCATGTATACAGAGTCGTGTAAGCACAAGCTGCCATATGACCTACTAAGCTGAAGCGGACTCACTGTGGTTCTTGGGTGAGGTTAAAGATGAGATATGAGACAATTCATTATGGAAAATCTCCCTTGAAGAAGATATGCCTTGCCAAACAGGACTTAGGACTGCTCATATGGATTCTGTCAACTGCATGAGGGCCCAAAAGCAGACTTGTCTTGATAGATTGTATGGTCTATCTTAAAGAACAGGAATTGGGCTTCTTGTAAGAGGTGGCACCATTTTTAAAAAGCCTCCTTGATAGACAGTAGTTCCTTGGCCCAAATATTTTTTTTCCGCTGAGGTTAACTTTCACAAATAAAGGGTACTGAGGTGGAATTAGTTGTGGTGGGCAGCATGTTGAGAAATTAGCCTAAACTGAATGATTTCTCAATGGCCTCAAAGGATAGTTACCTCTAAGGGAACCGTCTGATGGGTGACTGGTCCAGACCAAAGGAGTGACCCATCTGTGGATTCCACTAAATTGGGGAAGCTTTGCAGTGGTTGTAGACCTTGTGTGCTCAAGCAAACTCCATGTCCATGAAATTGCCTGAGGCACCCAAGTCCACGGATGCCTCTAGGCTGGTGTCAGCCATCGCAGAGTAGTGGAGCCAGAGAGGGAAATGGAGATTTGTTGGATGCTAATTGGCCATCACCAGGGTGCCAGTGGACAAATGTTGGTGTGGACTGCTAGTGGTTGGGGTGCATAGAGCTGGTGGAAATCTGGAGGACCATCCTTTTTTTTTTGGCATTCAGTCAAACAGTCATAGATCTTGATGCATAGGTTGACTAAGGCATCCATACCATAATGGATTCCACCAATGCCAATTCATCTTTAATGTTGTTTAGACTGAGCGAGAAATAATGCTGAGCATCTTTATTCCACTCAGAGTCTGCTATCAAGCATCAGAATTCTGCTGCATATTTAACAACTGGCCAGCATCCCTGCTGCAACACCTAAAGTGTGGTTCAGCTGTCGTCACTAGGTCAAACAAAGCCCTCAAATTGTCCTATATGCGGGCTTGATTTTTCCAGGAGCAGAGATGCCCAAGTCAGGGTCTCCCCAGTAAGCAAAGTGATAATTACTCTCACTTGAGCTTAATCAGTGGGATATGACTGCAGTCATAGCAGAAATAGGAACATACACTGATTTAGGAACCCATGAAATTTGTCTTATAGCCATCCTACTTGTAAGGCAGGAAGAACTTGGGCTTGTGGAAGGCAGGGGTCAGAGCTGAAGATGGTATAACTTGAGCTTGTAGGACCATATTCTGCCCATGCAGGGGAAGCTCACACTGTCTATTAGAGAGAGATTGGCCTTTGTAGGATCCATGCTCACAGTATCAGCTCTAGTTCCCTTAGTGTTGGTGTTTTTGGCTGCTCAAACTGTCAAGAGACCAGGATGGTGGTTGTTCCTAGTTATCAGAGCAGGCATCAGTAGCCAGGAGTAGGAGTGCAGAGTCAGAGCCTGAGGCAGAGTCAGGAATTGGAGTAGAGGGTCAGAATTGGAGTCAGATGCCAGAGCCAAGGATCAGAGCAGAAGTCAGGAATCGGAGCCAAGAGTAGAGCCACGCTACCTGAAGTGAAGCAGGGCTGGCTCCAACGCAGGAACAGGGTTGGGTTCAAGGCTACAGTATGATTGGAACAAGGCAAGGGCAATGTTAGGAAAAATCAGGCTCAGGAGCTGTCACAGCCATGGGTGAATGCTTTGAGGACCTCCCAGACTGCTGCTGGACTTGAGAGAGGCTGCTGGCGCTTCCCACCAGTCAGACAGTATAGCGAATCAGGCAGCCTACTTACAGCTCAGCTGCACTTCTTAGGTTGCCCAGAGACTAGCTCTGCTGTAAGTCCTGCTTCCTGACACCTGCAAGGCTTTTGTACCACTCTTTCAGAGCACCAGTTCTTAAATCCTGACAGATCACACAACAGCTATGCACTATATAAACATTATGCAGGACTAGTATATATATATTGGATCTGTGAAGTATATCCTCATTATGCAATATTGGTATATCTAACATTGGATCATCTTGGTAGAGCTACATCTTCTGAATTCCTGGTATGAGTAGCCGATCACTTAATCAGAAAGAGCTCTATCGCTCACAAATGGGAATAGAAAGACTTGGTCTTAAGTCAGGTTTTCCTAAAATGGGAAGTTCTCTTGGTTAAATCTATTTGTGATTAACATGAACATGAAATATCTAATGTTCTGAAGCCCAGAGAGGAGTAAATTTGGATTCTCCTTCGAGTGATTTCTCCTATCCATTCCACTTAGGTGAGTGTGCGCTCTCGTGCACGGTTCCCGGACTCTTTTTCCCTTAGCAGCCTCTGTAGGGGATGACTCCGGCGTCCCCTGGAGTGCCGTGCTCATGCCATGGTATATAGGGGGACACCAGACCCGCAGACCCTCAGTTCCTTCTTTCTGCCCGAGACAGTGACTGGAACAACACTTGCTCCTGCAAGTATTCTTCCCTTTTTTATTGTAGTTAGTTAAGCAGTTCTCCCCGAACTTAGATAGTTTCAGTTGAGTTAGGAAATAGCTAGTTAGGAGCGTTAGAGAGCTTTAGGGTTTAAGTGACCTGGCCATGCTGGGCTCACTGGGGTTTAAATCCTGCCCTGGCTGCGGGAAGGCCTTCCCAGTCAGTGACCCTCACGATCGCTGCCTCAAGTGTCTTGGTGAGCAGCATCGTAAGGATTGGTGCCGAATCTGCAAAGTCTTTATGCCGAGGACCCAGAAGGAGAGGGATATTTGGCTGAAGGCGATCCTTATGGAGTCCGTGCTTTGCCCAGCTTCTGAGCCGCCCCGGATCTCCTTGACACCGAGCGTCTCATCGGTGCAGAGCGCCCCGCCAGCACTGGAGGTGCCTCGGCACTGGGCACGCCCGGTGCCGAAGAAGAGAGAGCACCATCCACACATGGAGCACTCTCCCTCCCCCGCACCGCAGGAGCGGCCGGGGTCGAGCCCGGAGGTGCATCGGCTTTCGGATGTGCCGCCTGCTCCGTCACTGGCACCACCTTTCAGGGAACCTCCCCCGACTCCTGGGAGTGGGGGACCCCCTGTCCAGGACCTTTTTACGCCGGAGGTGTTCAAAGCGGCTTGAGCCTTCCTGGCCTTGCCCAAGCCTTCGGCCCTCTCTCAGCTGAGAGAGTCAGGGCCTGTGTCCTGGGGCAAACCCGCGATGGGTGTCCCCGAAGGGTGGGCACGCCCGACACCGGAGGATCGGCTGCCCGCCACTCAATGCTCCTCTCCTTCCTTGTCATCGGACGAGTCGTCAAGGCACAGCTCCAGGTCTTCCAGGTGGCACCGCTCACCGTCTGCGTCCAGCTCCAGCCCGGCACCGAAACGTCGCTCTCGGCACCGTTCGCCGGTCTCCGGGAAGAGGCGTCGTAAGTCGTCCCTCCCTCGGCACCGATCATCATCCTCGTCCACATTGCCCCACCGTCGGCACTGCAGACGACGTCGCTCATTGGGATCGTCCACCAGCAGGTCCCGGAGCGGCTCTTCCCGGCGTCGCCGCCGGCACCGATCTCCTGGCTCGGGATCCCGGACCCGTTGCCAGGAGGAGGTATATGCACCGGCTCCGGCACTGGCACCTGGCTGGCCCCAACCCTCTTGGCAGTGCCCATTTTGGGGTCTGTGGGCAGCCCAGATGGGGCAGGGAACAATGTTGGCCCCTGCCTCCGTTACATAGATAGCCCCTCAACAGGCACCTCCTCAGAGGAGGACGACGACCCCGGGGAGGGCCCCTCTACTGGACCTCGCCACCTGTCGTCGTCTTTGCCGGATGAGGCGGCCGTCAGGGACCAGGGGGCCCCTCTTATCGATTTCAGGGCTCAGCAGGAGCTCCTGAAATGGGTGGCCTCTAACCTTGGCCTGGAGGTCAGGGTTCTGGAGGAAGAGGTAGACCCCCTCTTCGGGCATGTGGGGACACAAGGACCGTCCAGGGTAGCCCTCCCCGTTCACGAGAGGGTCCTGCGCCTGGCGAAAGCCGTCTGGCAGACCCCTTCCTCGGTCGCCCCTACTTCTAAGGGCGCCGAGAAGAAGTACTACGTGCCGGCCGAAGGGCATGAGTACTTGTACACCCACCCTGCTCCTGGTACTCTGGTTGTGGACGCTGCCGACCAGAAAGATAGGCAGAGTGCTCAGAGTGCCTCCCCTAAGAACAA
>VOCS01060521.1:0-20254 GCA_007922155.1 Mesoclemmys tuberculata | reverse complement strand
TATTCCAAGGATTGCCATCCGTATTTGATTACGAAATTGTCTCAGTTGTAATCATAGGGGAGGGGAAAAACAAAACAAAACATGCACAACAAAATCAACCAACCATCCGGAAACAAGTCAAAGTTTCCAGTGTCTAATAATTTAAACGGAGATTTAGGTGGGACTTGTGTGAATTAAAGACTAAATTAATTAATTTTAGTTTTCAACTTACGTATGTCTGCAGGATTCTGAAGGACCTCAGATGGTAACACGACTACCCAGGATGCCATGAGAAAGGATAGGGGCTGAGGTAGCTATGCAACACCAGCTTCTCTCCTTTCAATATTTTTGAAGTCAACACTATAGCACTAGCCAGCTGGCAGAGAATCAGACTGGAGCGTCACTGCATAGGTGAGCTGGGCTAGCAGATGGGCCAAATTTCTCCTCTCTCCTGCCGCGAGGAAGGGCTGAATATGTTACTCTTTTTCCCCACAGTGGAAGAGGCTGGCTCATAACTATTCTATTCATATAGTACCCTCTGCTGGTGACATGACGAAGTCTACTTCTAAAAGGCCGATTCAATGCGTGAAAGAAACCCCGAACATCTGACCCGTTCCAAGTCCCCACTTCTCTGTCTTGACTAACAGGGTGAATGGTTGCTACTAAACGAGAGCGAATACAAGCAGTGTAGCCCACCGGTGAGTGTGTTATGGGTACCCCGCTTTGTTGATCTGCAGAGGTGAGTCTGTGACAGCCCCAATGACAGCGCACTGGCTCTTCAACTCAAGGCTAAGTAGCTCATGTTTTTAGCTGTCGGGTCCTCAGTTCAGCCCCTGAATGTCCCAGCGAAGGCAGCACTTCAGAGAAGCACTCCAATTCAAATTAAAGGCAATACAACTCCCAAATCTTATCAGGGCTCGACCCACACTAACGCTAAGGATACTGAAAGTAACAAGGAGGTGAGATACCCCACCTTAGATTGCAGAGGATGCATTTCATTTCAAGCAGCAGGCTGGCAACTCCCCACAAAGTCCTTTCTAATGCTGCCTTTGTGTCTTGGGCCCAACCTAAAATTTGTGCCTTTTCCTCACGCAGCCCCTCCTTCAAGTCCCACTTCTTTCACTCAGCCTTCCAGGGCACGTCAACAGCAATGGTTCCCAACCTGTGGCCCACGGGGGCTTTCATCGAAGTGGCCCACTGCTCCCCTCCCACTGGCTGCAGAAGGGACCCGCTGCTTAAGGACCCAGAGGGAGCCCATTGCCCCACGGGGCTAAAAGACCAGTGCAGGCTCCTTGCTGCAGCCAAGGGGACAGGAGATCAGTGAGGAGGGAGGCCGCCTCCTCGCTGAACTCCTTCTGTCTGTCTACAGTGTGGTGGGGAGTTGCTGGTGGAGACTGGTGGCCCTTCAGGGTTGTAAAGATGACATCTCTGGCCCTCGAGCCAAAAAGGTTGGGAATCACTGGTGTACAGTGAATTTTAAAACCCGCAGCCGCCAGTCTCAGGGCCCAGGTGTACAGACGCAGGGGCTCATGCTATGGTGCAGAAACAGCAGCATAAACGTGCGGGCTCCAGTTCGGAGGCCCAGGCAGAAGGGTGGGATTCAGAACCAGAGCTCCAGCCTGAGCATTTATACGGATGTTTTGGCACCGTAGCACGAGGGCCTGGGCTCGGAGACTCTGCCACAGGTTTTAAAACGCAGCATAGATGTAACCCAGTGTTCATCGGCTCTGGTGCTGTCTGCACCCATCCCCAGGCCTGACTTTAGAGCCAGTTCTACCCTCCGCTGACCTAGCATACAGAAGAGAGGCAGATGGATGGTCCAGTGAGTAGGGCACTAAGCTGGGATGTGTGAGAACTAGTTTCCATTCATTGGCGCCACTACAGCGCCCTGTGTGACCCTGGACAAGTTCCCTTCGACAACGTGGTGCCAAGTATTAGACGCCAAAAGATGCAGCTAGGCGCCTAGTGAGATTTTCAAAAGTACTTTACGTTAGGTGCTTAACCTCCTGCCCCTATGGTTTAGATGCCTGGGTACTTTTGAAAATGCCACTGGGCATCCCACCTACCTCTCTAGGTGCTTAAATACTTTAGCAAATCTAGCCTTTAGTCTCTCTGTGCCTTAATTCCCCCTGCTGTAAAGTGGGGACCACACCACTTCTCTACGTCACGAGGTGTGTGAGGAGACACACGTGAAAGATTGTGAGGCATTCAGTACCGTGATGACAGAGGGATCAGTTAAGAAACTGATCTACTAGATTTAATCCCTGAGCCTGTCTGGGAAGCTCTGTGAGCCAGGAACCTGGTCATCAAGTATCTATAGACCTACAGTACAATTACTAAGCAAAGGAGAGTGATTAATGGCGCTGCCCTCCTCAGAACAAATGCCAAAGGCGCTCTCGGTGGCATTTTCCAGACTCAGTAGAATGGAGCCTGCTCACTCAGGAACAGAAGTTAAATGGCAACAGGTATTTCTAGCTGTGGCGCTCATAACCAGAAATCAAACCTAGTATTTGGAACCCTGAGATCCTTAGACCACGCAGTGGGTTTTCTGCAGAAATGGCTCAGAATTCAGGTCATACAGAAGACGACAGAGGCTCTCCTATCATCTTTTGCACAATTAAAGAGTCCAAGGCTTCAGCTCCTTGCTGAACAGGGTTCATCTAACACGGAAGCAGAGGAGAAGCGGCAATGGAGCTAAAATTTTGCATCACTGCGACCTGTCTTGGAAACAGCTGTCCAACTTTACCCTCACAGAGTAAGGTCTCGCGTGTGCACACGGTGTCTATGATCACGGCACGCATGGCCCCCACTCGGCAGCACTGCTCAACATCTGCAGTTTTAGGAGATTTTCTTCCCTTGGAGAGGAAAGTGATTCCGGCTGTACTCTTGCAAGAGAAGACAATGGGGCAGATAGTTTCCCCACCCCCAGTGCGGCCTCCCTTCATTACTCCCATGATGTAAAGGGCCCAGAAAGCTGCTCTAAGTGAAGACCTTTGGGATTCCCCCTCTAGTACGGAAATTCCTGGAGCGTGAGGAGTGGAAGAGCCCCTTGCATGCTTCAGTGATCGAAAGGCAGCAGCGCAGGTGCCAGGGGACTTCTGCAACCAGAATAGATGAAAGCTGTCTCTAATTTACGCTGGGGCCAGCTCAGCCCCCGATTACCCCCAGGATCAGGCATTTTTCATCTGTCTTTGTTCCCTCCTCAATCCTGTGGAAATTGTTGTTCACTGGGCTCAAGAACGTCACCCGAAGTTTTCCAAGGGCACAGGTATTTGCTCAGTGGAAGTGCAGAACAAAACAGAGGCTGCAATTTCATAATTCCTGTAGGACTCACAGATATCAGATAGTCCAACCTTTCTAACCACTTCTTTTTCTCTTCTGGCTCTTTTTTGTATGTTTTAATGTGTGTGTGTGTCTTCCTCTTTCAACTATGGAAATAAGTCCAAAGTCAGAAGGCTGGAGTCCTCCGCCTCCACCACCATTTCCATTTTCCCTACTTAAAATACTCTACCCTCATCTGATTTCAGGGCTGCTTTTCAATAATGAACACAATATACCTACCTGGAGAGAATGCCAAATGACTAAGGAAAACAGCATCACTTTGTAATCAATTACTAGCTACAGGCTCCTGTCTTCATATGGGAGGAAAGAGAATTCCCAGCACGTATGTGCCCATTTTATACAGGATCTCTTTTGATCTGTAAAATAATTTGCTTTTGTTTTGCATCTTTAAAGTCTACATAAATTCCCCGTGTGTGTTGGAGGGGGCAGGCAGAGTGAATTGATGCGCTTTGTTGCGCATCTGATTTAAAGCACATAAGCTCAGAACAACATGGTAACAGATCACTATGATTTCAGCACCACAGCACTTCACTGAGGGAAAGGCTGGTCTCAACACACACATTATATTTTTTGCATCACAGAACACATGAAGCAGCTGTCGGCCTCAATCCTGACCCCACTGACAGCAATGATTTCTTTGGAAGCAGGACTGGACTGTAATTTTTCACAAATTTAAAAAAAAACTCACTAGGTCAATTTTCCACCTTCCCCCCGCCCCCAATGAGAATTAATCCACACTCCTTGGAGTGCAAAGTAAAGCCTCTCACACATGCCCAAACACTTTACACAGTGAGAAGTCACGCCAACCCTCCTCACGTTGAACATCATTACACCCCTTTTGAGCTTTGCTGCATTTCACCGACAGCTGCCTTTCTACCACAAGCAACACTGTAATTCATCCACTTCACTCCTAGGAAGATCCTGTATCATCAACTCACCCAAATGACTAACGGACATGAAATGCCTGGTTTGGTCTATTAGATTTTCAGAACTTTTCTCTCTCGAGCTTAAATTACCCTATTTTCCATTGGCAATCACAACATTGACATGACATCACAGTACTTTACAAGAACAGGATTTTGTATCGGTTCATACCTTTAGCTCGGACACAGCCTTCCGTCTCTATTAAATCCTCTCTGCAATATTCTTCAGCTTTCCGTTACTCTGCGCCAATTTCATCCTTCATTCCTTCTTCTGTTCTATCCAGATCCTTCATGAAGCACTACAGCAAAGATGACAAAAGATCAGTTTTTCCTTCAGGAAAAATCTCTCTTTTATCATACCCATGTGCTGTTTTCACTTCATTCCTGAAATTCTCCAGAACAACCCTCACCACCTGAGACTGGCAATAACCAGCTATGCACACAAAGAAGATTGGCATGGAAAACAACAAGCTTTACTGCCAAGAGAGTTATTACACAAATTCAGCTGTGGCACTGCTCCCTGTTAATGTCTCCGAATGCTCTACATCCCAACATTTTCTAGGGCTATGTGTTTCAGTTCATTGGAGATGCAAAACCAGACTTGCTTAATGTCTTTTAACTTCACCTATGCATAATTCTTTCCTCCATTAGGTTAATGTGTGAAATGGAACAGAAGTGTACATGTTAGCTAATTACAAAAGTTCGAACTAAGCAGATCCCTTCAAGAAACACGTCCTGGCTAAACTTAGTAACACTTATGAAAACAGAAGCAGGTTGGGTAAAGAGGGACTTGCCAAGCAATTCCTTAAACCAGGAGACTACCCATTTTCTAGTGTACTGTTCTTCAAAAGGCTGACAGCGCCTTAGGACACTTGAAACCCACATCCATGCATCAGACTTTCCAAGTTACCACCCTCCATAGCGCCACTATATTGCTCATGTCCCCTTCCCATGGCCAATAACTGTCATGACTCTTACATGTTAAGCTCTTAGGCCAGATCTACTCTAAAGAGAAAAGAGCACCTGGCCCACCAAAAAAATGACTATGGCCCTAATCTTGCAAAAGATTTATTTACATGGAGTCCCACTGAGTTCAACTTAATGGAGCTGATCCTTTAGCTCAAGCAGTAGTCTCTCATTCTTCAATGCCTTCAGTGGGCCTTCAGGCGGGCAAAAATGCCTACGATGACAGATCTTTTTGCAAGAGGAGACCCTTACAGGGCAAAGCTGTTCTCTGCGACGTGCATGGAGGGCCTTCATGAAACCACGCTGCGGTTCATTTACGAGGACTAGAATATCAGACACAAGATCCAGCCTCTGCTCCTGGAATATTTGACTTTTAAAATGAACCTACAATCGCTCTCTGTTTATATCAAGATCTCAGAGGAGCATTTTACCCTTACCAGGAGGATGCGAAGTTAAGTAAATGGGCGTTTTGCCATTTCCATTAATGAAAGCAGGATCAGGTTCCGAAATAAATTCCAGATGAATCAATTTGTACATTGAAACAACTCAGGCTTTCATGCTTCTTCCCTATAAACGGAATTTCATTATACCAGAACTTACTGTAAGCAAGTCACACTGTTCTTTGGGATGAAGACTCCAGTTTATCACTATACTCCAGTTTACAATGGATTAAAGTATACATCATGATCCACACGTTTTAAGAGGGTGTAATCTGAGACCATTATATTCCCATTTCCTTTTCTCCAGCGTGTTATTTTATTTAAGGCAGCCATCTGCACGCCAGAGGGCAGACTGCACAAAATACCAGCTTTCACTGTTCGGAGTATTTTGCAATTCAAGAGCTCAATACCCATCGTCATTAGAAGCCTCCATTTTTTCTGCACCTGTTTTTGCACACAAAATTGGCTACATCCGCCAAGGTGAATCTGAACCCATTCTGCACGTTCAAATAAATCTGTATTCAGATGTGCAAGCTCAGTTATTCAGCTTGCACGAACAAGCAGCTGTTTTCCAACACAGAATGGAAGCATGAACACTTCTCTGTGGACAATCAATTCAGTGTATAATAGTGGGCAAGCAAAATCCGTCCTAGCTGCCTCGCCTATAAATCTCACACGTGTGCCTCAACAGTTAGCTCTTGACAGCGCTTGGTAATATTTTTTTCTGAAAAAACCAAGAGTGCAAAAACACAGAGCAGGGCTAAACATTTGGATCTCAGACACAAACTTTGGTGCCCACTTTTTTGGGCATGCAATTACTCTATATGCGAACAGGTGCCCATGGCCTCATCTTGACAATCCTAAATCCAGCATCTCCAGCTCCCCTTTCCCCCAAGTTCAACAACTGCAGCACTGATTGCCCCGTCATTCCACGTGCATGCACACAGTCCTATTTCCTCTCATTCAAATGCGTTACCTGCACATTGGCGCGCAGCCCATATTTGGCCACAAAAATATCTGTTCTTGGTTATCTATCTCTCTCTGTCTATTCACTACCCAGGAACAGAATCAGGTAGTAATCCGCTCAGCTGAGAAGAATAAATGCTGGTGCATCAATAGAAAATAAACCATGCTTTTGTTTCTTGACTCCTATCAGGCAAAAATGATCCAAACACAACACAAAAGGCAGAGCTCAGTTACTTCAAAGCTTCAAGAAAAAGACACACCCTTACTATATCCCCACAAGGATTACCACATCATCATCTACCTGCCATGAAGCATTATGTGGGGCATTCAGAGGGTATGTCTATACTGCAATCCAAGACATGAAGCTAAGTCAGGGAGGTGTATTTGAGCTACATTTTACACATGCAATTATGGCTAAAAACAGCACGGTAGATACTGAGGCACAAGCTTCGGCAACACAAGACCCCGGTGTGCCTGCACAACTTGTGCTCAAACCCACGCCGCTATTTTTAGCTGTGCTGGCACATATGCGTCTGCCAGCATTGCAGTCTCCCTTTGGACTGCAGTGTGGACACACCCTGGGAGATCTCTCCCATTACACTGGCCAGAAAATGTAAAATCTGGCAATAATCATTATGTAACTATAAGATTTACTGAATACCTGTTCTCCTGATAAATTCTCACCAGATTTTAATAGCCTCTGACAGAAAGGATTCACTTTTATCAACCGTTAATCAGATTGGGAAGGGAAGTTTCCAGATGCAAAAAAGTTTAGATATGGGTATCCTTTGTGGCAATCAACAGTATATGTAAGTAATTAAAGTCCTGATCCAAAACCTACTCAAGGAATTTGGAGTCTTTCCATTGACTTAATTGGATTAGGCCCTTTAGAAGCCATGGAACAGATCTTCAGCTGGTAAAACTCAACATAGCTCCATTGACTTCAACAGAGCTACACTAATTAAGGATATGGCCCTTACGGTGTAATTTAATTATGCCTTGATAGGTCTTGCTTTGTGACTGCTTAGTGTTTTAACTGGCACCACTCAGTTCTATTACAGCCAAAGTCGCTGCAATTTGGTAGCCAGTACAAAAATGGCTCACAGACCAGACGGGACTGTATAGCTAATATTTTGAGGCAGTGCTTTATTTAAATACATTATTTTGGAAAATAAGACAGTGATCGCTTTTCATATTTTATGGCCTACTCTCAGTGCTGTGTGCCGGCAGTACTAAATGCACCAAGGCCCCGATTCTGCAGTCGGATTCACATGGACAGATCACTGAATCTATCACAATCTCACAGAAGGCAACGGGGCTAGCTGCATCCTCAATGGTTTGCCTCCATTGCTGCCTTTGTAAAAGGAGGATATTGCCATGGAAATACTAAAAGAAAAAGAGGGTGTTCAAAGTAATCTTTCCTTTAATAGATCACAAATCTTAATTCTAAAGACTCGTCCTTTTAATTTGGCACCCAGGGTAATTTACCACCTTAGCGGTTTTCAAAAAGTTTCCCTCAAGTTTAAAGTTTGATACACCTCTCCACACTCAGATTATTTAAAAAGATACAATCTACTCAACATGAGAAACTTATTAGGGTTCTCAGCTTCCTTCTGCAGTCATTTGCACTGTTAACATACAGCACAATTATTTTTTCCAGCTTTCTATTGTTAAAAAATTTGCTATCCCATTGGGACACAACAAATTGATATTTACAATGTCAGTAAAACTTAGTTTTATTTCACTAATATTGAACTCCATGCCCTTAATAGGTATTCATTTTAAATTGCAGGAAAGAACAAAACAGAAAGATTGAATGTCACATTCTACCCTGTTGCAAGGTTAACCTCGAGCAATTAAATTACATTAAAGAACTCATCAAGCATGGCAGTACATGAGGTCACTGTTTGGGAAACTCTGCAGCTTCTCATCTGCATGGGTCAAATGAAAAATTTTCAGCCACAATTCAGGCTTTCCTATTATTATTTTAGCTCTACTTGCATATGAATTTTCACTTGTATAAAAATATATTGGAAAAAGAAAGCCAGTTTGAAATAAACAAAGAATTGTACTTAATGGTCAGAATATACACACAGCACAACTTTGGAGCTTAATTTTTAACTCCAGTCATTGGAGTTGCAGTTAGTCTGGATAGAATTTTAAATGTGTATTGGGTTTTAAAAGAATACAACAAAAATAAGCAAGCCGTGCGCACTGCTGGTGCTAAATAAAAGCTGGACCAGAGGAAAGGGTACTAGCATTAAGACAACAGTGGAATGCTACAACGCTGGAGTTCAGTCCTGCTCCCACAGAAATCCATGCCAAAAATCTCATTGAGCTAAGGGAGAAAAAAAAATTACTAGTCACAGATCTCAGTTAACACAGCATTGCTGTTATAAATCGGTTGGGCCCAATTCATTCCTAATTTCTCCAACTTTACACTTCTGCACCTTCATTGATTTCCGTGGAGTTACAGCAGTGTAAAACTGGACTACAGTGATGATCAGATCCTATTTCCAGCCATCCACAATGCCCTTAAAGTTTCACCTATGGGGATGGGATTTTCCAGGCCTCCCCTCTGCTTGAAGGTGAACTGCTCTGGAATGTCTGAGCAAAACCTCTCTTCAAGCCGTTTTAAAATACAAGATAAGATTTTTTTTACTAAGGGGAAATTTTATCTCCTGATCTCTCTTAGATGAGCTCTGGGCATCTTAATATCCAAACACCTGAGGCACGGTATAGAAAAACTAACATGTTATAGATTGCATGATAATTAATTACAAGGTAATTAATTAGTTTAAGATACACAAATAAACTAGTCACATTTCAGGTTATTAAATCTATCCCATGGGAAGAATTCCCTCATTCTCAACAGAAGAGCAAAGGTGAAGACTTTTTTTAATAGACCAACAAGACAGGCTTCCAAGGGTTGTTATTTTCAGCCAATTTTCCATTTCTATCTCATATTAGTTTAATTAAAGAGTTGACAATACAACGGTACTGTAGTACTGCAGTAAAGGGCTAGATCCTGAGCTGGTGTAAATCTGCGTAACCCCACTGAAGACAATGAGGATCTGGCTCAAAGTGATTAAAAAAATATATATACATAACATGACATGATTTGGTCTTTAGCCTGCTAGATGCATTAACTCAGCATGAAAAAATTGTATTCCTTCCGAGTTATCACCATATTGTCTCTGTAGAACAATGCCATACACTCGACAAATGGTGTTTTGCTATGCACAGCACAGATGTATAACAATACACTAATAGTGAACCTGAAGAAAAAGCTCTTGTTGTGTCACATGAGGACACATTCAGAAGAACAGAAATCGCACATCTAATGGAAGTGAAAAAGATCATTTCGTATTGAGATTTTCATGACTCACAAGGAATGCCCATTGCCCTGGGTCTGCTATGTCATCTAAGAGGCTTGGCATATGGTAGTCATGAAAGGGCTCTTCCTGCTAACTTTGTCTCATGGGAATAATCCTTTCTCACTCAAGCAGTCGCATTAAAATCCATGGGACTACCTGTCTGAGGGACAGCTAGTCATACAAGTCAGAGTTCGTAGGATCAGCACTTAAGAGCCCATTAAGGAGTGCCTATGTACAGATGCATACGTAGACCTACATACAGAGAGAAACTCTGCTCACAGAGACTTCATTTGTTTAACCAAAACCTTCCTGACTTTGCACGCAGGCATACAAAATCTCCGTCAGGAGGAAGACTGAATGGCTCTAGTTATCAGCCCTTAACAGGATACAGAGCCTCCCTCCTCAATGTCATTACCAACAGAGAACAGTTTGCCGGTGATGGAGAAACGTATTGGTCTCAGCGATGGAGAAAGGTGTCAGCCCAGATCCTAGGATACAGATGTCTAACAAACAGGGAAATCAGGGCATTGGCACTAACTGACACACACCATGTCCTCTCAGAAGGGCCCAGGATTGAACGGACACAGACCCAACTCCTCCCCAGCACAAGATTTCTCAGGACAAAAAGGTCCAATTCCACTGAAGACAATAGGAGTTTTGCTATCGATTTCAGTGCGGGTAGGATCAAGTCCAACCTGATGATTTCCATCTCCAGGGCTATCACCTAATGAATAGAAAGATTCGGGACACTAAGTGGTCTCCCAGCACCAACTTTCGCTTCTAGCTGCTTTAAACAATATTGATCTCCCTCGGCAGGGGTTTCAGCAGAAACGACTCCAATTTCCACCCCAAAATGGACGGGACAGTTCAGAACAGCGCCTGTGCTGTATGGCGTCCTTTCAAAACAAGAGCCGCTAATTAAAAAAAAAATTGGGGTTCGTGGTAGTGCAACGGCTGCCCACGAGGTCAACGCACCACGGTGTGAAACGGAGACTTTCAGAGTTAAAAGGAGGTGCTGCTAGAGTGTGCACTCAAGAGCTGTTGGCTGTAACAGCTCCTCTCCTTTGAGCTGGAGGCTTGTAGCACGTGCTTACCAATGGGTTACCGTAGCTCCACCCGCAGACTGACCACACGCTGTAGTCATGTCCGCTTGCCCCGACCCAATCAGACTGCACGCTGAACACCTGGGCTTGCCCACACTGTCACGCTGAGTTGCTTATTTTAGTGGAGTTGCGCCAGCATAAATCCACTGCTAAAAAGTGGAGGATCGGGCCCTATTATAACGCATGCATAATATTGCATGATGGGGAAGAGGAGAAGGAGGCAAAGGGTGAGTCAACACTTGCAGAGATCTGTGATAAAAAACGTTCCTCCCAGCTCAGGAACCTGTGAATCTGCAGGGACAGTTACAGTAACTGCCACGGGAAGCCTGCCCATCGACAGAGTTTCATTCACGAACTGTTATCGCCCATGAAAACTGGGAGGCATCTTTACGAAGGCGGAGAAACATCCTTGTTCAGAGAACGTTCAGTGGAAACATTTGACGCTGAAGTAATGTAGGTTGCCTTTCTAAATGCCGCGTTCTAGCTCAAACAAAAATTATGGGCTTGATGCAGGAATAACTGAGTAAAATGCTATGGCCGGTGTTATTTAGGAGGTCAGACTAGACAACCACAACGGTCCTTTCTGGCCTGAAAATTTAAAATCCTGCAGTGAGATCTGTGGTGGTGTAGGGGACTGCCTGGGGAACAATTGCAGGATGATGGCCTAATTTTCTACAAGAGAAAAATGGTGAAAATTACATTACAGAGCCCCGAGAGAGACAAGGCAATATATCTTTTATTGGACCAACTTCTGCTGGTGAAAGCTAGAATTTTTCAAGCTACACAGAGCCCTTTTTCAGGCCTGGGGATGGAAGAGCGTCAAACAGTCCTGTCAAATTCCCGGAGAAACAAAACTTTTAAAAGCCACCTCAAGATTTCTCCCCGCCTCCCATGCAGAACCTCTTTCAGGTGTATGAACCTTTTCACTTAGAACAGCAGCAAGCAACGTTTTTTCAGGCAGAAGTGGGATATTTAGGTTGACGGTATCCATTTAATGTAAACATTAATATTAGACCCTTAAAAATCTGCTCGCTCTCCTTTCAAGCAAACAGCTGCAGTTTCACTTCTCCATGTCACCACCGGCCGAATTCATCCCTGCTGTAACCCCACCGTCTCTGGTGAAGTTACATCAAGGAATTCATTTTGCACAGTGAATTGAAGAGACTGGTGAGTCATCATCCCCGTGACAGGCTGCAGGACGCCCTTGGTGAGCAAAGGGTGAACGTCAGCTCGCTTCCCCCTCTTCTTGCACTGGGGCTCAGGCAGAAGCGCTGCCACAGGAGCTCCTCAGAAGAAGGGAGAACACCTTTGGGGAGGTCAGACTCACAACCCAAGCATCTGGGGACTGGGTCGAACCCCAGCGGCTTGAGACTTTTCGGTTTGCTTTTGGATTCAGCCAATTTATTTTGGTTTTCAGGAATAGCCACTAGAAGAGACTTTGATGCAAAAACTGCTGCCTCATTCCACCCGTTTATTGCTGAGCCATTTCACCAGGTGACACGTGCCTCGCCTTCGCAACGCCCTAGATGCTTCCATTCGGAATCCAGCTCCAAACCAGCCTCCCTCGCCACTCCACCTCTCCCTCTTCGTTTGGCGTAATGCGACACACCTGGCTGGGTCACAGCAGCAGGGATCAAACCTAGGACATCCAGATCGAAGCAGGCGCTTCTACGCCTGTGCTGAAAGAGCAAACCAGCCGTTAGCCGACCCTACTTCAGCGTCAAACTCTCAATGTGGCCCATCCGCCACTAGAGGGGGACAGATCCCCACACTGAATGAGCATGGATGCTATTGGGACCATCAACTTTTGACCTACTGCACCAGTGGTTCACAAACTTTTTAAATGGAGCCACCATGTGGACTTTTGTTTAAAAATGGCACCCCCCACTTCCCCTGAATTGCACCTCCCCTTTTCCTCTTCTGAAAGGGCTCTTCAGAAAAGACAGGGGAGCGCTTCCCATGCTTTAGGCCCTGTTTTTTTTCCTGAAGAGAGGGTTTGGGGGAACACAATTGTTAGGGCCTACAGCACAGCCACAATCACAGCCCCCCTTTCTCCAAACCCTCCCCCTTTCAGAAGGAAACAGAGGGGTACTTCACACGCTGTAGGCCTTTTTTTCCCCCTGAAGGTGATTTGGGGGAAGGGAGGGCACGATTCTATGGGGGTGCCTCCTGCATTGTATGCCCTAATTGCACCCACCTTCCTCCCAATTCCTCCCCCTTTCAGAAAAAAAATCCAGGGCCTGCGGCACAGGAAGCAGGGAACATGGTAGAAGCAACTGGGGGCGCAGTGGCAGCAGGGAGCAGCGAGCGCAGGAAGCCGGAACATGCTTTAATAGACAAATATAATTCCAATCTCAGTTACACAGGCATAAATCAGAGTAACACCACCACTTACATCAGCGTAGCCAAGATCAGAATCTGGGCCCTTCATGTACGTCCCAACTAAATCCTTGCTCAAAATCAACAGGAGCGGTGCATGCAGCCAAGAGCTACTACTTTTAAAAACAAACAGTTTGTTGTTTTTTAAAAAAAAATCCTATTTGACAACTTCGTAACACACTTACTGGATAAGCCTTTGGCTATTCCATTTAAACACTGTGGCATTACACAGCATCATCTCATGATCTGTTTCGAGAACAACTGCTCGTTATCCAAGCGTTCAGAAACCACGTCACTCAAAGTGGTTTGAAGATTACCTACCTGCTTTTCCTCTTGAAGCAGATTCAGTGATATTTGATCTAAGCAAGCCCCAAAGGCAAGCATCATCCCTCATGTGAACATGAGCCAGTTTATCCTCCGGATAAATGTATATGTATTTTGGAAACAAAATCTGTGCGTCAAGCCAAACCGGAAAGAAATCTCTGTTACAAAATAATATAACAATAGTACTTCGTTTGTTTTTCATAAGCAGATCTCAAAGAGTTTTACAAAGGAGGCAAGTATCATTAACTGAGGCATAAAGAGGTGAAGTGTCTTGCCCGGATTCTCCCAGGAGACCAGTGGCACAGCTACGGCTAGAATCTAGGTTTCCCAAATCCAGGTCCAGACCTGTATCTGCTAGGCCGTGCTGCCTCCCATTAAGTATAATAGTATGTTATTTATAAGTGTTTGTTTTATTTTGTTTTCTGCAGTATTTTAGATGCTTATTCTGTTGTTCTCACCGCAGACTAATTGCACCCACATATTTTAGTGAATAATTTTCATCTGGTTAACACCACCCATTTAATAATTTCTGCCTGATCATTGGATTTCACCTTTCAGATTCCTAGCATGGAGGGGCGCTTCAGCTGTAACAGCTTGCAATTTTGCAAACATTTGGAAACAAAGAGGATCTGAGGGGGCAAGGCAACCACATCAATTCACATCACCCGGCTCGTTAGGAAGCCAAGAGTATAAATTACTATTACTCTAGTTTCAGGGATTGCTTGTTGCTTTTAGGGGGGAGGGGGAGGTAACCTTCTGGAGACCTCAACCGGGACAGGCTTTACTTTATATTTTACTTGGACCTGCTAAAAGGAGAGAAAACTGGAATAGTTAAACAAAAAGTTATACCCACTTAGGACCTAATCCTATACCATTGAAATCAATGGGAACTTTGCCATTAACTTAAATGACAGAAAGATAAGGCTCTTAGCTGGCATGACAACTTGGCAGATTAATGTTGCACCCTGCCAGAACCTCTGTTCCTCCTAGCAGCCGTAGTCCTTATAACATGTAACGCTGTGGGCACAGCTCCGAAATCCAAACCCCTATGTCATTTTGTCTTCCAGATACAACCATTGAAGTTCCCACTGACCTTAAAGCTGAAACATTGGCTGAAGTTACAAGTCACTAGCCTGGCAGACCAGCACTCGGATACCAGCAGGATGAACATGGTAAAATGCCTGCCTTGACAGACAGAAAGATAAATAGGACAGTCTATAGGGTATCCGGTCTGCAATCCCATCTAGCCCAATGGAAAATACAAGCGTTTCTGAGATTTTGAAAGCGCTACAGATCCATAGTTAGAAATGAGATTCCTTCCCTGCTAAAATGAGATGAGCTTTGCAATGAGATAAAGGAGCGCCTCTATTTTCTGTTGTTCAATCCAATTTTTACTCCACTTGATCAAGAACAGCAAACACAGAACCAGCCCGCCTTCCTCCCCGCATGATTTATCACACGTAGGAGTCAGGAAGGGTAGCTGCTCATTTCTGCAAGCAGATATTTGTGTGCATATACCAAAGCTTGGAGATCCAGATTTACAGCACCCGCGTGTTTAGTTTTATGTAAACAAGATGCAAAATCTTGTCAGCATTTCACTAAACTTGCACCGTATGGAATGTCTAGTACCACAAGCACCAATCTGAAGTCTTTCAAACAGCTGCACAGAATATTCCCCCCCCCTCTTTTTTAAGACAAAAATAACGAGCTTTTTGACACTAGTTTTCTGGATAATTCATCATGAACCAGGAATAGGATTTTAGCATGACAACGCTTAACATGTTTTATTTTCAAAGCATTTTTTAAAAACAGCTCCTCGCAACCCTCCTGAAAGACAGGTAAATAATTACTGCTCTTTCCCAGAAAGGTTAAGCGACTTATCCAAGTCCATTCCAGCTGTTATTGTCTGCACAGGGCTTGCACTTCTGGAATTCCTCCCAACTACGCCCAGGCTCGTATTAAGATGCACCTCTCTTTTACTGATCATTTGCATTCCACTATTTAGGTCCATAGCCCTCGGGCACAGCCTTTTCGCTCTGCCCCCACCCCCGCTTCCAACAATTCACATGGCACAAAGAACCTGGAGAAAATCCAGATTTCCCCCAGCTGGCTAAAAGCAGGTGTAGCTGGTTCCTAAGACAGCCCTTCTGCAATCTCCAGTGTAGGTTGAGATTGTGAACCTCAGGAAGAGTTGTGACCAGAGAACAGCTGTTCTCAGATAGCCCACTGCCCCTATGGGCTAAAATCAGCCATGCATGCTTTAGATCATCCCTTTTGGCAGCCCTAGAGCAGGAGAGCCAGTACAGAACTGATCCCAAGATCAGGGAATCACCCAGTTGTTGAAAGTATGGCCCACTATCTAAAAACATCTGGAACTAGGGTAAATCTTGCCCCTTTGTCTGCACACAAGAGAATTCTGCTAAGCGTGGGTAGTGGTGGATTTTGGGTAGCCGGATTAGCTATGTACACTCTAAAGTCCCCGTGCCTTAGCCGAAAAGAGGAGGGGGGGGCTGCATGTTAATGGAAGTCTTCCCTCCCCCCCATAAAGACACGCAGGGCATGACATGGACTCTGGGCTCGCACAAGATGGGAGGATTGGCTAGACCAATCCGTGAATAAAAGACAACATCCAGCAGTCACACCCCAGAAGCGTGACGCGGGCTACATCTTCACGTGGAGCTGGCAATGCGATTCCCAGCTTGGACAGACACACTTGCAGCAGTAGCCAAGGCAGTAGCAAGAGGGGCTAGCTATCCCCAGTCTAAATCTGCCCTGGGATGACCAGATGTCCCCATTTCATAGGGACAGTCCTGATTTTCAGGGCTCTGTCTTACGCAGGCGCCTCTTATCCCCCATCCCAATATTCCACATTTGCTATCTGGTCACCCTAACCCAGGGGTACTACTCAGGAAAGCTACCCCAAGCCACTGCTTGATGCTTTCCATGATACCCCAACTACACTACTATTTTTAATGCATTTGCTCAATGAGACCTGGTGCAAGTATTCCTTCTTCAGCAGGGACTCCCACCCCAGCTCAGGTGCGGATGTAGCCTTGGAGTCACAATTCCACCCCTGCCTCGCTGCTGCTCCAAGGACAAGGCTACCTCAGTCCTTTCCGAAGGCAAGGCTTGATTCCCCATCAGCCCTGGCTCGCTCTGGAGGCTGGCAGATCAGGGAGGAGCCAAACTATGGCCCTACCCACTCCCCACATCCTTCACCAATTTGCTTGCAGGGAAGAGCTTTGAGGGCAGATCCCGTGTTCTCCTCCCCGGTTCCCTAACAGGCCATGCATGCTGACTGGGAGACTCTACTGCCCTGTGAAGACACATTAGAGCTAGTAAAATATACGCCTAACCCAGAAAAGTAAAATGCCACACACTGTCCTGGTGAATGAGAGAGTGTTCTTTGGAAAAGCAACTCCCTGGAGATGGAGGCGGAATTATCCCTTATGGCAAGTAACCCCTGCATTCGCTCAGTTGCTATTTGTTTGATGTTTTCCATGGGGGTATTCTTCCCTTGAGAGGATTAGAGTGACCAACAGGGAGCATTAAAGATCAGCGGAGAAATAAAATGAGAGGATTGCTGCAGCACAGGAGAAACGAGAGACTCTTTTTCTTTGACATTCTGGCAGTCCTGCCACTGCAATTCCAGAGTCATTAGCGGGGGCTAAGGACAAGGGTAAATAAATAACCCAAGGAAACCAGTGCACTGTAAACTGCACAAGGAACTGCTGCAGTCAAATCTCTGCATTTCATCTCCAAACATCGGAATGACATAGCAACTAAGGCTATATACTGCAATTTGAGATTCGGGGGATGGGCCTGCAGTAAAGGGGGTCATTGGGAATTCACACACACACGCACGCACGCCATGCTGTGGGAAATAGAGCCCTCAGTTAATCATACATATTTTAGTAAAGATACTTAAGGAAAGCGAGTCAATTGCTAAGAGAAGGACTGTACATAGCTTTATTCGCTGCATGTAACATGACACACTACACACTGACAGCTTTGCTTTCCCCCCCCCCAAACCCGCTAGCCAATAGCGCCTCATGATTGCAGAAAATATTAGGCTGCCCTATGGCTCACGAACTGATCTGAAATTAAAGAGCCTCTCAAATGCTTCACAAACATCAACGGATGACGCTTCACAATAGGCAAGGCACAGAACATCGTCCCTCTTCAACAGCCGGGGAAACTGAGCAACAAAACGTTTATAGGGTTTCCCCGAGGCCACACAGCGAGGCAGTGGCTCAGAAGTTCAGTTTTGACATCCCATCGGCTGCTGTGATCACGAGACAGTGCTACCAACGAAACCACAGTAAAGATCCCGTTTTAACTAGGGAGCGAGAATGAATAGAGTGGGAAGACACATCACGGTCTGCTGACACAGAGAGGGGAATACTGCGGATCGGAAGGACTGGGAAGTTTCCAGACCACTCCCACCACACCGGTTGCATTGCAGACGGCAGAAACAGGCCCTAGGCACAGCAAAGAGGAGGGTTTTATTTCTAATTCCTCACCAGCAGGGCAGGGCAAGGAAAGAAAAAGGGGAACCAGGGAACGCGTACCAGAAAGGGTGCCTGACAGCCCATACAAACATTACTTTGTCATGCTTACCGACATGTAGAGATCATTTTGGTCTCCTTTTGTTTCACTTACGTTAGACCTTCCCCCGTAGCTTTCCCTCTACAGTCTCGGGCATCTGTCTTTTCCCTTCCCTCTTAGCTGCCTAAACACCACCTCGTCACCCACCCCCACTCCGCCCAACGCACGCTCTCCCCTGACACTGGATTTCTAAATGACTGTTATGCAAGTCAGAACAGCCCTAAACTCCTCCATCAGCTCAGTGTTTGGATATAATCCCCTTTGGATCTGAAGTGTTTATACAGTATTACTTGCAAGATTTAACTGGAAGATGATTAATCTGGTCCTATGCTTTTGGCGTCACGTCTAACCAAAAATCTTATTTTCTTTATCTTACACAGCTTCCCTTGGATCAAAGCACTTACGAATTTGATAAACGTTTTTATAGCCTTTAAATGGAAGTTAAGGGCTGTAATATTTTTGTACAAGCCAGTTCCACTTTTACTTCCTCCCCACCCCCTCTTATTCCATAAACCCACTTAGCTATGGTGACGCTCTGGAAAATTCCACTGATCACAATCAGGACTGCAGTATTGTTTACTTCAAATTAATACCCAATCCAGCTGAATCTCGGGTAGCTAAAAGCCAGTGCTGGGGGTTGGTTAGAGATTAATGACGACGACGATAATAATAAAAAGTCAACCCATGAAGATGATGGGACCCTCCGATTTGAGCAGCTGGTTATTGATCTGTGCGGCATTTATACCCATGGGATAAAGAGAATTCAAAAAGTCAGATCTTCTTGCTGATCTCACCACATGGCGTGGAATTAATACAGCACGGTCAGGGTAGTCTTGTGACAAGGCTAATAATGGATGCGGCAACTCATTAACTTTAGCAGATAGCATGCTATGCTGGAGACGGTGACATTCCTACCCACAATGAACAGGCATCTGGCATAAGAGTATGGGGGATGCACACCCGAGCTTAACGTGCTGAATTGTCCACACACGCACACTGTACAATACATCTGCTGTGTGCATGCAAGGGAGCAGTTTATATAGATTTGTGCCTATGGTTTTCCTCACAGTAATTGTGAGGCAAAGTAGGAGGTTGGCCATCTCATTTGCATGTCAATACCCAGAATGCTCTTCTAGCTCACAGCAATTTCATAGCAGCTGAAGCATATTTATCAGGCAGGCTTGTCCCTTTCAGGCATCTGGTAATAAGAGACAGGTGGCTCGTTACCATGTGGAAAGGCTTCTTGAAAATCAGTTTGCTCAGCAAACTGAAGAAGTGGGCTGTTATAATATGGATAATTAAAATTCCTCCTTCAGGGCATAAGATGCTACCACTAGACGGGTCAGGAAGGAATTTTACCTCACATACAGAATTGTTCAACTGGACAAAAATAATATGGATCATTTAACCTCTCACTTAAGCACCTGGACTAAAATCAAGTTGCTGATCAGATGAACCATTCATCTGGAATGGCAACACTTAAGTTCTTGATTATATTGCATCACTTCAGATAATTGCTGATTGACACCAGTTACATTGCCATAGTACCATATAAATCAGCCGGCGCTTTGCTGATTTTCCCAATTGAGTCTCTAATCCAAACTGGACTTCCATTAAATAAACACCTTTCCCAGTTCTGCAATAGCAGGGACATGGCCTAAATAATCTAGGAGGGTCTTTTCCACATCTAGAGTCTAGGGACCGAATTCAGTTTCTGACATAAGCACAGTTATCGTTAACTTCAGAGGGAGTGGCATCTACTTATTCCAGGGGCAAAATTTTCTCTGAAGATTCTCATAGACTCATAGACTCATAGGTCAGAAGGGACCAATATGATCATCTAGTCT
>VOCS01060519.1:0-57936 GCA_007922155.1 Mesoclemmys tuberculata | reverse complement strand
CCATATCACATTGGCGGCTCATAGTCATCCTGTTATCAACCAATACCTCAAGGTCCTTCTCCTCCTCCGACGTTTCCAACTAATGCATCCCCAACGTATATGTAAAATTCTTATTATTAATCCCTAAGTGCATGACCTTGCACTTTTCACTATTATATTTCATCCGATTACTATTGCTCCAGTGTACAAGGTGGTCCAGATCTTCCTGAATAGCATCCCGGTCCTTCTCCGTGTTAGCAATACCCCCCAGCTTCGTATCATCCGCAAATTTTATTAACACATTCTCGCTCTTTGTGTCCTTCAGGAGGAGGATGGGGGACAGGGTTCAGGGTAAGAGGGTGTGCAATTATTAGACAAAAATCCACGGGGGGTGGGGGGGGGAGCCTCCATTTCAAAGGTTTGAGAACCACTGTTCAAGTGTGATAGCTGCTTCACTGACAACACAGAACGACAGGTCCCTGCCCCAAAGAGCTCCCGATGGAAATGCTGAGCTTGACAGACGCATGAGGCTCTAGAAAAGCCCAGGAACAGGGAGGATGCTCATTTCCTCTGTCCAAGGTGTTAAAAAGAGTTGGGGGAAGAGAAGGAGGATTGCAGAGAAGGCTAATGTTTGCTCTTTATCCCCCAAGCAAATCTCCCTGACCCCTTCCAGCAGGCCAGGAACCGAAACCGCGCGTGTTTAAGAAATCACTCTTCTGTGCTCCTATTCTAAAACCATACAGGACACGTAAAAAAAGAAGCACCAATAAAATAAAGCAGGCACAGTGCTTATTTAAACCAAAAGCACAAGCAGTTAAACTGGCAGGAGATGTGCAGTAAGAAGCAGCAACACCATTTCCGCCTCAATTTTGGCCCAAGGCTGAGTTCTAAATCCACGTGGCCCACACAGGCCATGGCAAACTCTGCGTGGGACCCAGCATGAGCGCCTTGCTCTAACCCCCCATCCCTGCCCCTGCCTTTCCACTGAAGTTGCGTGCACACAGTGCTGTATCTAGCATTTTGACTGCTCGCATCTGGGTTTAATTAAAGAAATAGCCGATGACGGGGCACATGTGTTAGGGAGAGATAAGTGTGTGGGCGCTAACCACCCAAGGCACGTGCCATGGTGCAAAAACCTGACATTGCTCCCACATCCGAACTATTGTTTGGATGCGGCAAAATATATTTTTATAGATTTGCAGATTTTGAAGGCACTTTCTGTTAGAATGTCTGCTTTCTGTGGAGCGAAATCATTTGCCTATTGTCAACTATTCCTATATCCTCCGCTCTTCCTTTCTGAAGGCCTCGCCATTCAGTACCTGCCTGCTCGTTTTAAAACTGTTTATTTCAGCTTTTAAGTCCCTAAGATGCAAACTCTATTCCAAGGTGCTGGGGCTTAAAATGAGCTCCCAGCAGTTTCCCTTCCCACCTCAGCTCTCTCTCTCAGTATTAACTCTTTCAGTGCTTTCCGTCTCCATCTTGGAAGGAGCGTGGCTGTATCTTAACAGGCCCTGGCCTAGATCTTCAGCCCTAGCTCAGGAAGCAAGCGTGTAAAGGTGGCTTTAAGGCACTTTAAGGCGCTCCCCTTCTCCTGAACTGGCTGTGCACAGTTCCAGTCCCCTGATATGAGTCAGAACAGGCCGACGTTAGTGGATTCCTACAAGGATGGGGAGGGTTAGTGATGTGACCGATTTGCTGGCCAAGTCCGTGACAGTGTTTTTGCTCTGTTGCCATGCAAGAGATTGAAGTTCAATACACAGATTCAGCCTCTCCTTTCCTGGTCAGAGGCATTGAATATTTAGGAGGGATGAAGGGCCCTTAATAAATATATTTAAAGGGATCTTATCAGGTTATTTTAGGTTTTGATTTTTTTTAAAATGGGGGTTGAGGAAGGTGGGAAGCTACAGGATCTAACAAGAATAAAAGCGTATTCAGTGAAGACAAGGTACTGATTATTTTGAACCATTCACTACCATGCCCCAAACACAGACAGTGCAGCCTTGTGGAACCTTCTTATCAATGCTACACAAATCACTGTTCTCTCAGGCTGCCTTACAAAAATATTTTAAACTCAGCCAAAATCCAACAAGAAATTGTGTCATATTCATCCTGGGGAGTGGAAAAGATCCACATCATTTCATTTTCCAGACTGCCCGAAATGTAAAAAAATACTAGCCACCATAAACGGAGAAAAGTAAAGGTCATTGTTAAGAGTTAGTACAGTTCAAATAATCCAAGTCGTTAATAGCAATTCAGGCAAGGAAACTCTTTAAGTACAGTACAGGATTAAAAAAAAATCTTGACAATATCTGTTTATTTTAATAAAATATTGTTTATATTTAAAAAGGGAACAACCAAATCTGCAAGTAATTCATAGCTAAACTGTGTTTATCCAGGAGTTAATTGCATTCTAAAAACAACACATATGGCTTTGACTTTTATTTCCTCTATCAAATTAGTGATCAACCCATTAAAACAAAAAGCTATGGTAATAAATAAACCAAACCAGTAATGTTTCCCGATAGAAAACAATGACTTACCTAACTGCAAAGTACAAAATTACTGGACCCGGTTTCTTGGGCATGTCATGACCCAGAACTCTCTGATCTAATTGCAGCCAGACATTCTGGCCTCTGCAGGAACAAAGGGGGAGGGGGGAGAAAGTGGGGAAGAGGGGAGAAGAACAATTTCCATTAATAATACTGAAACAGATTCTCTTCAGCACTTGCATTTGCTCACACTGGCACTTTTAAAAGAGCACGACTGGGAAATCCTGTTCTCGCTAAAGTCAGTGTCGAAACTTTCATCTCTTCAACACAGGCAGGATTTGGCCAAATGTCTGTTTTCTTAGCAGAACGTGCAGATTTTGACATCCTTCACACTCAGGACTACGAGGAAACCCAGGGCATCCCGTCCTAAAGCTGGAACATGAAGATCAGACACGAAACTCAGGAGATCTAACATCTCCTCTCCACATTAAGGCACTGCTGTTGTAAACAGGAGTAGCTCCATTGATTTCAAAGAAGCCACTCTAGTTTACACCAGCTGAGGATCTGGCCCATAGCATAAGGGTGGGTGCCCTTTTGAGTTGAAAGTTGCTGGTTCCATAATCACGGTGTGTACAGTGAAATTGCTGCACTTTCTGCTGTCGTTTCCCAGTGTCAGATGAAAAGCCTGCTTTTGGTAATTGCCAAATCAAACTAAAGGGAAGGGTGAGGCACCCTACATCTCGGAGAAGAGCTTTTCAATATATGCACGGTGCCCATGCTCTTTGCTATTGAACAATGCAGTGGCTGAACTGGTGTAAGGCAGCATCCTCAGGGAACGACCTGGAAAAGAATACATGCCTTCGCGAGCGCCGGTTTTAACAACAAGCAGGAATAGAATTGGGCAGGTGGTTTGCTCCTCACTTTGTCCTGTGGATTAGCTAGGAGAGACAGTAACTCAGTGATGCCTACTGCTGCTGTCTGAGATATTCTGGCACTGGGAAAAGTCCCAGGCCGGAACAGCATGACTGCCCTCCAGAGGTGACAGGCACACTCCAAAAACATAGGCCCTTAGAGGGTCCTGGGTATCTTTAGCAAATGCCTTTAAAGTCTCTAGGATTTGTCAATTTTTCTGCTTGCTATTTTGGGGTACTAGCAGCCCTTATGAAACACCCAGGCACTGCTTTGGAAAAGCTCATCGAACCACTAAACAATTAAAAAGGAAAAAAAAAAAAAAGTCTCATGGCAGTTCTCCTGGGAGGTTGGGAGGAATATAAACATCACCCTGGAGGTATTTATAGAAGAAATGCTGGAAGAAAACATTTTCCAACAATGGAAAGGGCAAGGACATGACAAAAATATTCTAAAAAGAGTCCCGACGAGGACAGCAGCTCTTCAAAAACTATACCTGCCAAGTGCCAAGAAGGGCTTCGGAAGCAGACATCTCCTGACACCAGGGTGATACCCAGCTATGATGACAATCTAATGAGCATCCTTTCCTTCTCCCAGCCCCAAAACACCCAAGGAGGGTACTGCTTCTACAGCTGTGGCTTGAACCACAGCTTTGTTCAATGGGGAAAAGTTTGTGATTAAGAGTCTTTTTACTGTCAGAGGCTTCCTAGGTGAAACTACAGCGATCAGGGATGCGCTGAAAAGGGCGAGAAATGTCCTAGGCAGGGACAGAGATTAATGTCAGTTCTGTAATAAAGCTGTAACTAGGGTCAAGATCCAGTTTTATTGGCTACTGTTCCAAACCTCCACCTCTCCTGAGCAGGGCTTGTTTTTGACACGGTTCTTCTGCCATTTCTGGAAGCTGGGCTGTGGTTACACTGGCAATGCTCATTATAAGGGAGTATAAAGCGACTCGTGCAATGTCACGCAGTAAAATGCACACTGAGGGTAGGCAGCATGGTCCCCAAATGTCAGTCAGATAGGAGGGTTCACTTACAACTGGATGAGAGAGGAATTCAGGGAGTTAAAACGCATGCTACTTCGTAGCTGTTTTTGATAGACTGCAAAACAGTTTTAGATTTCTACAAAAAAATAACCCAAAGGCACAGAAATAGGGAGAGTTTATTACTATGTTCTCTGACTTCATATTTCTCTGCTGTTATCCCAGTTAGGAATTAAAGATTTGCTTATATTGGCTTTGAGGCCAGAAAATACAAAATGTAACTGATTAGTACTGAAAATACTTGCATATTCCCCCAATTTTTTTAAGCACAGACTAGGTTTAAAAACAGACTAGGTGTGCTCATATAGGAATGAGAGAACACAATCAACTTTTCCATCTTTTGCTTGTAAGACAAGTAAGAAAGAGCAAAATAAACCCAAGTAGGATTTTATAGAACTGCCCTTCTGTTTTGTCATGGTGTGTCATCCTGACTCAGCCGAGGCCCTTTCTAAGGGCAAGGAAAATTTTTTTTGATCATTGTGGCTTGGCCTGCAGTCTAACTTCAATACTTTGTGGGATGGATTGAGACGTTGCTTTGCAATAATCTTATCACCAACCGTTTAAAGAAAGAAATACAGATACTTACGTATCATCTATAAATGTTATCCCAAAATACTCCTTTTCTTTGAGGTTGAAATGTGATGCCACCAGATCCAGCAACTCCCGAGACAAAAGTTTGGGCTATTGAGAGAATCATCATCATATCATTACATTCAGCTCAGCCACTTTATTTTTAAACTAGTTTTCTCTAGGTACATTATCTTAAAGTGACACTGCCATGTAGCTTAAAGCTCTCTTCTACCCAATGGGGTCCCATGAGGCCTGATAAACTAGAGTGTTGGCTTCCCACATACAGCAAGACTCCAAACCACATTTTACCTGTCAGATCTGCAGAAATTTAGATCTGCACATAAATGAGTAAGTGGCTGGGGAGCAGAGGCAACTAAATTCTTTAGCTTCCCAAGACCAGTAGAAATGTACATAAAGAGGTAGAGAAAAGAAGTGGCTAATTGAGGGGGAAAAAAATGGACTGAACTCAGGCCTTTTGTGGACATTACTGCAGGAAGGACTTTTCAAAACAGAACTGCTATGCCTCAGAAGAACTAGACCCCCCCCTTATAAAAAGGTACCATCGACTCCAAAACACAATCCAAAATACAGATCATTTTCAAAAAGCTTTTAAAATTTAAACTCAGACAAGATTAGTGTGTTATGAGTTTTAGTGAGAACTGATTTTTTTTAAAAAGCTATTTATTGGAAATTTTCCAAACCTAACAGCACCGAGAGCTAGAACACAAAACTGATGTCAAACAGACCCAGCTTCTGTCACTGTCCAAGCAAACAACAAAAAGATGAAGTCTGATTTAGATTTTTGAAATTCACTCCATGTTACTAATGATTGTTAGCAGACAGACATGGGCTCCAGTTTTAGATGCACCTCTTTGACTTAGGGGCCTGAGTCCCATTTCAAAACTGATGCAGGCACGTAGAAGACAAGGAGACTTAGGAGCATAGCTGCCTACCTTACTTTTGAAAATGGGACTTCGGCATTTTTGAAAACTTTACTCCCAGCTGTTTAACAAACATGTGTGCCCATTTAAGCTGGTAAAAAATACAATTAAGTGGATTGCATTAAAAAGCATAGATGACACTACAAAACCAATCTCTGTTGGGCAAAGTGATGCTATTGATGCCCCAAAAGAGAGCGTTTACCTGAACCAGCAGTTCCAACTTCCTGTCGTCAAGAAGCTGCACCTGGCAGTGCCTACCTTCTGTCATCTGGAAAGAAAGGTGACGTCAGTGGGGAAGGAATAGAGGAAACGCCATTTAAAAGTTTCAACAGGCAGTTATGTATGACAGTAGGTTTTCATGTCCTTGCTACTGAGCTACATTGGAGGATGTCTTGGTAACCGAATCAATTCGCTATACAAAGGCTAAGGTTCTTTTTCCAAGGACCTGATCCCAGAAGCTGCTAGGCACTCGCAGCTCCCATCGACGTCAAACAGTATTTAAAGGTACTTAACACCACTCAGGATCAGATGAAAATTACCCAAAAGCTAACGCAGAGCTGCAGTTCAGTTGTAATTTAATTGCAGTAGTGAAAATAAACTAGACTTATTAATACCTTTACACAGAGAGATAGCAATGTCCTTATGCTCTAATGCGCTGGTAGAGCAACCAGTACTGGGTATAAACCAAAAATGTCATCACAGACTTCGAGATCAGAAAGGACCACTGTGATCATCTGGTCTGACCTCCCGAATAACACATCCCCAAAATAATTCCTAGAGCAGATCTTTTAGAAAATATCCAGTCTTGATTTCAAAATAGGTAGTGATGGAGAATCCACTACGACCCTTGGTAAATAGTTCCAGGAGTTAATTACTCTCACTGTCAAAAACGTACGCTTTATTTCCAGTTGGAAGCATCTAGCTTTAACTTCCGGTCATTGGATTGTGTTATACTTTTCTCTGCTAGATCGAAGAGCCCCTTATTAAATATTTATTCCACATGTAGATACTTATGGACTGTAATCAAGTCCCTCCTTAACCTTCTCTTTGTTGAACTAAATAGATTGAGTCTCTTTGAATCTATCACCATAAGGCATGTTTTCTAATCCTTTAATCATTCCTGTGGCTTTTCTCTGAACTCTCTCTAATTTAGCAACGTCTTTCTTGAATTTTGGGCACCAGAACTGGACATAGTATTCCAGAAGAGGTCACAGTAGTGCTAAATACAGAGGTAAAATTACCTCAACTCTCTCTCTCCTGCCGCTTCTCTCCCCTCCCCTCCCCCGGCCTTTCCATTTATTCATCCCAGGATTGCATTAGTAATTTTGGCTATAGGGTCACATTTGAGAGCTCATGTTCAGCTGGTTACCCTCCACAATCCAAAACTTTTTCAGAGCCACTGCTTCCCAGGGTAGAATCCCCCACTCTGACTGCATGGCCAACATTGTTTGCTCCTAGATGCACATAATTACATGTGGCCATACTAAAATGCACGTTGTTTCCTTGCATTCAAAGAACCTAGCGACCCAGATTGCTCTGTATCAGTGATCTGTCCACTTCATTATTTAACGCTCCCCCAATTTTTGTATCATCTGCAAACCTTATCAGGACATGATTTTGGTTTCTTCCAGGTCACTGATATAAATGTTGAATAAATAATAATATAAATGTTGATATTGATCTAAATGTTGAATAAAAATAAATGTGTAGGGCCAAGAACTAAAACTGTGGGACCCCACTGGAAACACACTTGCTTGATGATGATTCCCTGTTTATAATTACATTTTGAGATCTGCCAGTTAGCCAGTTTTTAATCCATTTAATGTGTGTCATATTCATTTCATATTGTTCTAATTTTTTAATCAAAATATCATGCTGTACAAGTCAAATGCCTTACAGGCGTTTAAGCATATTACAGCAAACTATTACTTTTATCAACTATACTTCTAATCTTATCAAAAAATATATCAAGTTAGTTTGACATTATATTGCTTGGGATCAGCGTCAGGCTGACAGGCCTATAATTACCAGGGTCATCCTGGTTACCTTCTTTAATAATTGGCACAACATTAGTTTTCTTCCAGTCTTCTGGAACTTCCTCAGTGCTTCAAAACTTATTGAAAATAAACATTAACAGGCCAGTGAATTCCTCCGCCAGCTCTTTTAAAACTCCTGCATGCAAGTTATCTGGATCTGCTAATTTTAAAAATGGCTAACTTTAGTAACTTCTGTTTAACATCCTCCAGAAATAATAGTGGAATGGAAAGAATGTTATCAACATATGAAGAGACTATCATCTATTTTTCTGCAAATACAAAACAAATATTTATTGAATACTTCTGACTTCTCTGCATTATTGATAATTCTACCATTTCAATCCAGTAATGGATTAATACCAGTCAGGATTCATTTTCTTCCTAATATATTTTTTAAAACCTTTACTATCCTTAATTCTGCTGGCCATAGATTTATCCTTGTGTCTCTGTGCTTCTCTTATCAATTTTCTACAGTTTCTAACTTCTAATTCATATTCACTAATATCAACCTTCCCTTTCTTCCATTTGTTATAGAAATTAAAAAAAAATTTTTTTTTATAGTTGCCTTCACTTTGCCTCTGAACCAGGTTGGTTTTTTAATCGGCATAACCTTCTTCTTCAACTACTGGATTGTGGCTTTTCAGGCACCTAGCAAGGTGTTCTTAAATTATTTCCAATTGTCATTCACATTTTTCTGATTTAATTCTTTCTTCCAGCTGATTTGTTTCATATTTAGGAAGTTTAGGAACAAAATTAGGAAGTTCCCAGCTAGCCTGAATTCTGTCTCTTGTCACAAGGAAGTTAAACTCAGTCCTAGCCCATGGGAGAAGGAATAGATTAGTCATACATTTGAATACTAAAGCTTAGATTCCTTGTTTTTGCAGACATGGGAGAGACAGCCTCATTGAAGAAGATAATGGCACTGTTTTGTTTGAGTTTCAAGACCAGCACAGCTGCTTGGACCATGAGGTTTCTCCAGGGATATGCAATGAGACGAGGCTCATTCACTCCGTTGCTATTAGATCTGGACTGTTTTAGTCATCTTAGTTTCAGTTTCATGTCATGCTTATCCACTGAAATCTATTCCCAAAGTCTCTCTTGGAACAATTAAAAAAATAAATGTACATTATGCTCATTTTACACCTGTCCTTTAAAATCTATTACATTTCCATGAAAGCTTTTGCATTATTTCAGAACAGTTCTCTTCTAGGTCCCTGACAGTCTGGGCAGAGCCTGTTTTCAGGTATTCTGAAGATTACAACTGGTAAAGTGACCCTGTCTTATTTTTTTCCTCATGCCCTCAGAACAACTCATTCTCCTGAAAGCACAGAGCTTCTCACAGGCAAAAAATCTGCAGCTCTAAACATAGGCAGAGGGTGGTTTTCTAAGATAGGGATTTCCTAATGAATTAAACATCAAAAATACAGTGGAGCTACATCAAATTAATAGCTTGCACTTTCAGAGGAGGCTGAAAGTCCCTCCATAGACAAAGCTTGAGACAATCTGGTTGTGGGAGAGGGTGGAACATGTAAAGATTAAAAAAAAAAAAAACATATATATAAGGCCTTAGTGACACACAAACACCAGTATCGTTCATGCAATTATACCGGTATAAATGCACTTATATCACTATAGCTTATTGCCATACAGGAAGGGGAATAAGCTATACTGGTATAAGACAATATACAGTGCAAAAACTGTGTTTAGACCAGGTTCAAATTAAAGAAATAATTATTATTCCTTTTTGCAGCATATCTTGTAATGTCGTGCGACACTGTGTGTGAGAGAGATCTGTTACTTACCAGCCCACAAAGAGATGTGTGGCTTACAGCTACTGCTGGCTGTGGTAGACATCCTTTAACTCAATTGCTATAGACCTTTGGCTTAGGAAACAAAAATTCAGGGTTCTAGTCCCAGCTCCCCAGGAACTCTGATGTGATTTATCTCCCTTGTGTGGAGCCCTTAAATTCATTACAATCTGATCACAGATTCATTTGTCATTAAGCCATTGTGATTTATTTATGAACACACATGCTACTATAGATTAGCCATTTCATCTACTTTTTGTGCCTGACTTGCTGTTGCCAATTGCCCCCATTGTGAAGGGGCTGATCTGTTAGTGCTTTTAAGTCACAGCCCCATCTGTTGCACCGAGATAGCACAGGCATGGCCATTATTTAATTGCTAGCTGCTTTCATTTTTGCCCAATTAAATCACATTCATCCTTTCTGACAGCCGTACTTGTTACATTTATCGATTGTCAAGTAAAAACATTGCCCTTATAAAAAACACACATAAACATTGTGCCCGGGAAAGTGGAATGTGGCCTAAAAGATTCAAGTGTAAAAGAAACAACAATCATTTGTGCTCCCACTGTGCCGTCCAAGTAATTACACCTCATGACACCCCTGAGAGATGGGTAAAAGTACGAGAGTTCCCCAATTTTACAGAAGGGGAGAAGTAGACCCAGACCTTCAGTGACTAATTTTGAGAAGTGCTGAGCACACACACAACTCACAACATTTGAAGTCAACTGAATCTATGGCATCTCAGCCATAAATACCGTACTCAGGAGCACATAGGAGAAACAGGACCCAACTCTCCAGATTCGTGCTCTAACTACAAGACAGACTTCTCTTTTATCCATAGAGATGTTTTCAGAAATCATTACACAGTTAGGGGTATAAATCCATGCTTGCCTCTTCTTCCAGCACCCAATTTATTACAATTAAACTACTGATATAACTCCTGGAGTGAGCCTTTGAATCGGGTGTCTTCTGGTTGATAAGATTCCCTGAACCTGAAACATTTTATCTTCTCTCAAAAATGCAATGATGTGGCCACTTCCCAGAATTTTAGAAGATTTAGGGTAGAACAGACCAGCGCAAGAGCATTCAGTGATCAGCTGTACTGAGTTGTGACTTTTGTGGTTTCTCTATCACCTCACTTAGGACATCCTCAACCATGCAAGCTGCTCCAGGCAAAAGGACTCTGCGTCCACAATGAGCCTTGTGGATTCCATGGAGCTCCACACTGCCGCTTGCAAAGCCCAGAAGGCCAGAGAGAACGACTAACTTTCGATGACACAGCACCCTTCTTCCAGAAAGATCCCAAGCCCTTTGCAAGCAATGTAGAATCACTTCACCTACCAGCATTTGATAGTGCGCACCAATGCTACACAACAGTTTAGGACAGGAAACCCATGTGAAACAAGAGGTGGAGCTTTAGGCAGGCAGAAAGTAGTTACTCAGCACACGGGGGATCAGGGCGCAGGTAAGACAAGTAAATGGGATCTCCAAGGACACGAGTTATAGGAATGTCAGTTTGTCTTTGCATACTCTCAATCACAAGGCTTAGATTTCCAAGGAGAACTTCCCATATTTGTGAATCCAGCCCTTTTTTCTTTAGGGGCTTCTTGCAGACAGAGACTTCCCACTGCACAACAACAAAACCAGCCTCTTCAGCAACACCCCCCCGCCCCATCCAGATCCACACACCCCATCAGTGCTGCAGGTGCTCACACCCACTGTCCCCACCGTGTCTTAAAGGGACAGCTCCCATTTCTCTGATTAATCAGCTATATAGCTATTAAACAAAACCAAACACAAGCCTAAACAAAGAGTCAAAATTATTATCAAATATAAACACAAGGAGCCCATGTCTAAAACGTCTGTACCAGGCACCTTACACATCCAAAGGAGATCTCCTCCAGCAGTGCCACGCTGAGGCAAGTCTTTCAACGTTGCAGTCTAGCTGCTCTAGCCAAGGAAAGGCTCACTTCCCGCACATGCCATGAAGCAAAATTATGTGCCCTGACCTGAACGAGTCTAATAATTGCCAGGAAGGGAAGGAGGCAAGGTCTGGGCCTCAAGTGCTCCACCGATCCTGATGCTATCAGGCAACTCTTGCTTCACATTTGTGGGCCCAGAAAGCTCAACTGGCTGTGGAACCATTATGCTTCTGCGTAGGCCCTGATGGCACGGACCAGGACACCTGACCACGGGGAATTGTGCAAGACCTCCTCTAACACACAGGATGGAGCATGTACACGATGGTGGTGATAGACATATGACTATACACGGCCGCTGCCCAAAGTCTCACCTCACCAAAGGCAGGACCAGCGACTTTGGAGGTGAGTGCAGCCCTCCTCCAGCTTGGGAAAGGGATTCCCGCAAAGTATGGCTAGAGGGGGTGATATTATTATTTTGTATTGTGGTAATTCCTAGATGGTCCAATCAGGGATTGGGGCCCCATTGTGCTAGGTGCTGTACACACAGATAACAAAAGGACTGTCCTTGATCCCTAGAGCTTACAAATGTCGCCCTCTAGTGTGATAGGAAATATAAAAGGATCTTTAAGGGAGATCATCTTCAGCTCAAGTGGTAGAGGTCTGGCCTTTTGGAACTGAAGACCAAGGAGCTAGTCCTGGTTTCCTAGGTAAGTACGAGTGATTTATTTATTGGTAGCCCATCAGTTTTTTAAGCCCATATACTTAAGATCTGTGTAGGGATAAGGATTTGATCCAACAGGTCTAATAGCTGCAAAGTCCCATCTCCTGCAGTTACATTTTCATCTTCTGTTCACTATGCCCTGCTAAGATGAACAGTATGACTGGCAGCTCTTATTAAAGAATCTATTGCACGATGAACCCTGGCAAAGATAAGACACGGGTATTACATGCAGTTTGTGGACAGAGACAAATTTGTATGTATTTCAGCTTAATGAAATGCTTTTTTGCTTTGTGTGCCAATGCACATTTATATCCTTTCTATTTTGCAAAAGCGTGTGTCACTGTATACACCCAAGCACTGATTTGAGGGATAGGGTGGGAGAGGAAGGGGTGTTGTCTACTGATAGGAAAATGGTTAAATAAGGAGAAACTTAAATACACTCAAGCCCGTTTCCAACCCTACCTCCTGAAAATCAAGAAACGAGTGGAACAAAACGCAACATGGAACCCAGTTCGCAACAAAACCAAACAGAAAAAACTGCAGAGGTATTGGATTCTCGTATTTTCCAAATTAGTCAACAAGCCTTTTTCCACTGCACAAGTGGCCAGCTCTTACTAATGCAGGTTTATGCAATTCAAAAGCAGAGGGAGGGGAAGGAGAGGAGAATGATTGTCCAGGGCAACGTTTAGACATTACCGCAGCTCTGCAGCACTCAGCTTCCAGACAAGCAATTCCAGCAAGCTATATGCAAGCAGGTGATTTACTCAGATGCTTAATGAAAAAGGAGTGCGCTAAAAGAACAGGAATGTGTATCCCTTTCTGTATCTGTGCATGTAGCAAAGTAAAGCATAGAGCAAGACTGGGATTAAATGCAGCTTACATTTTTAGAGGGGTTTCAACACAACATTTAATTTTGTCAGTGCAAAAAGGATTATCATGTAGTAGAGCCGGAGAGGACAGGTAAAGGGGCAGAACTGTGCATACAAAATGAAAAGACTAGGGCCAAATTCTTTTCTCCACTGTAGCAGAGTAAATCGTGAGTAGCTTCAGAGATGTCACTTTGGATTTACACTCATTTAACATTAGACTAGCTTTTACCTTGAGACAAACAAACTGGAAATTGAGGAAACACCAATTATCTCTGATCTCACTCCCGGGACATCACTGCAGACAATTGTAGGTGAATTCTCAATGTCAAGCTATTGAGACCTATTTTGCACAACTTCAGTAGTTTTAAAAAAATGCAACCTAAAAAGTCAAAAGGTCCATTTCTTAGCCAGGTAGACTAAATTCCCCATGATATCCTGCTCCCGAATGTTTGTGCAGTGTAGAACCTGCAGGATATTTCTGCTATGCCTCCCCGGCAGCAACATCCTCTCTATTCGAAGCCAGTAGTTACACACAATATTTTTAGACGTCGTTGTGTCATCAAGTTAAAAAAAAAAACAACCACTGTATTTAGATGCTGTGTAAACAGGAAGCCTCACAAAACTTTAAGTGAAGAAAGCTGACAAAATAGCATGTCTCCTGGAGCGGATGGCTCAAAAGCGTGAGTCCTAAGAGGGTTTGAGACAAAAATAAAACCAAAACCCATTACACTCCCTCTACCAAACTGAGATTTCATCTCCTGTGACAAATTACAGACAGCCACGGAGTGGTTTAGCCAGAGAGATCTGTCACAGTCCTAGTTTTATAGCTTGCTTTGTTCTGTTTTAAAATGCTATGAAGCAGTCTTTGATTTTTACAATTATAAGTAGGTAAAGATACTAAAAAATATAAAAGAGGATTTAAAAGAAACTCGTGTCATTTTGAGACAAAATTGGGAACTGTTTATTTACCATCAAAATACTCAGACATGTTACAGCTGCTTTCCCTTGAAACTCTACCATGCTGGGGTTTTAGCGACATTGATAAAGATGCCTGAGTGTCAATTCCTAGTACAGATGTTTTGCTCTAGTGAATAATTGTGACTTATACTGGTGCAGCACTTCTACATGAAGGGACTGCACACACAGCTAAAATACAAACCCAAAACCCCGTGTGGACAAGGCCTGACTCAAACCCCTTTAATATTCCAAAACCGTAACCTAATATTACAGCCAGAAGCCACTGGTATTTACACATGGCAGTGACTTTACTCAGGTGAACGGTCCCTTTGCAGCCATCTGTCAGTGGAACTCCCTAGCGTCCTCTGCAGCTCACGTGGCTGATGTCAATGGGGCTACTCATAGGAGTCAAGTTCCAGGGGGGTAGCTGTGTTAGTCTGTTTTCAGCAAAACAACAAGAGTCCTGTGGCAGCTTATGCCCAAATACATTTGTTAGTCTTTCAGGTGCCACAGGACTCTCGTTGTTTCACATGAGTCAACTTACTCACCTAGGTAAAATGTTTGTGGGTCAGGGCACAGGTTTGATAGCCATGACAAGAAGCCTCAGTTTGCATCTCTCTTTCTCCCTCCCCTCTCTAAGGGCAAATCCTGCACTCAGGCACAATTGCCATTGGAGTTTTGCCTGGAGAAGACCAGAGTAAAGCCTACAGGATTTGATCCGAACTGCACCGAGTGCTTAACTCACTCACTCCTTTCTTTTTTTCTGGATAGTAAGTCCTATTTCCATAAGCATCTCTCAAGTTTAGTTGCCCGATGTTAAGCTACACTACACAGAAAAAAAAGCCCTGGAGAACATTTCACACTGGGGAAGGACACTAGATAGATGCATACAGCACAGAGGGTGACAAAGCCCTTTTTGCTAAACAAATAGCTAATGCAAGCTGCAAAATATGTAATATTCAGCAGGAAAAATGGCCTGCCATATGCTATTGTGGTGTGTATGGTAAAACCGGTCCAATTTATTCCTGAATCAACCATCACAGCTCGCAGCAACAAAATCTACAGAGGGTAAAGGAGTCAGATTCATGAAGAAATTATGTATGGACATTCACTCACACTGTGACAAGGATGGTCAGTTACTAAAGTGTTGTCCCATTTTGCAGATGGGGAACAGAGACACAGAGGATGTGTGACTTGCCAAAATCACACAAGAAATCTGTGGTGAAGCAGAGAAGATAGTCTTGCTCTCTTGGCTCCTAGTCCTGTGTTTTAATCCTACGACCATCTTTCTAGCAGGAGCTATGCACATGAACCAAGAGCAAGGTTAAGTCCATCAGTGCTGTGCTCAAACAGATGAGAAATATTATCTTATAGTTCCTTTCTGAGCTGGAGTTAAATAGCTAGAAATGACACAGGTAATTTCTTAAAAGGGGATTTTTAAATTTCCCAATATCTGTTCCGTAACTCAGGAGAGTTAAAGATTTAAAAGCTGAACGTTAGAGTGTATGAACTGACATCAGGTTTGCAAGAAGCCTGCTTTGGAAATCAGCATCTCATAGGACCTTTTGTGTTTGGTAGTCACAAAGACATTTAGGGTCAAATCCTCAGCTGGCATAGATCGGCATGCTTCGATGGAACTACGCCAATTGGCTCCCAGCCTTATAGCAGTGCACTAGCTGGTAGGATAAAATGCAAGAAGGTAACATAGAAAAGAAAACAAAAAGAGTGGCTGGTCCCTAGTGAAGACGGGGTCTGGGTGCAGATGGACAGGGAAAGTGGTAAAGTTATTCTGCCTGAAATGATCTCCGAATTTGAATGTTATCTTATAAAAAGGATTTAGCAGCATTCTACCCCTTCAGGAAATCACATGAAGCTTTAAGAAATACCAGTGAAAGCAAACTGCGTGAGCTGAAAAGCAAGTACATCATTTTAACCAGCAGCGCTGCAGAAATCTAAACAGTTTCAAACAGGTCTCCAAAACAAATATTGCTTGAGCACCTGGACAGACGGACGGACACACACACACCCCTACCTCAAATAGCTAGCTGGCCATGTGTCTAGTTCACCTCCTAAGGGTCCACGTGTGGAGTGTATATACGCAAATGGGTGTGCAGGTTTGTGATGCAGACATAAAATTGGCAGGTGCAGTTTTCAGGGCCAATTTGAAAATGTCACCCCAAAAGTGCTCTGGGCAGATCATGAGGGAGAGCAACAGAAATATATTCTGTATCCTACTTTTTACAGCACTGGGGAATGATTTCCACTAGCAATCCTAGGGGCCTATTTTGCTCTTAATGGTGCAAGTCTCATTGAGGGCACGCTCAGACAAACAGTCCCTTCAGTCCCAGGTTTATGGGTACCAAGAGTCCACACCACAGGGTTATTTAAGATAGTGACTCTTTGGAACCACAGAGATCTCCAGCAAAACACGAGAGCTCCTTGCACCACTGACAGTGATGAGAAAGGGGCCTGATCCTCAAGGTCCCTGTTCCAAATTTCTGCAAGGTCTGGGGATCTTCCAATCAGGCTTGAGTTCATCTGTTGGCATGTTCCCCATGGAACCGCTACAGCAGGGCCTCCAAGGACAACATCGGCTTGAGCCTGCTCCCATTGAAGTCAAGGGCAAAACTTCCATTGACTTCAATAGGGCAAGATCAAGCTGCTATCCACAGACACGACTGTCCCTCCTTCCAACCTGACCTGCCCCCTAACGTGGCTCCACCTTGTAGAGCGATGAAAGAGGCAGCCTTTCGCTGCAATCCTGGTCTCAGTGAACTCAATGAGAGTTTCACCATTTATTTCAATGGGGCCAGGATTTCCCCCTTCATTATCCATTGACATCTCGATATTTACCATAACAGAATATCTGCTTAATATTAAGAGCTTGGCCATACAGCAAAGTAACTAGTTACTCCCCTTGTTCCACACACCACTTCAAAGAGATTCCTCCCTACCTTGTATTCACCAAGTCGGTTTGGTTGTAAGAGTTGACTGCAATTTCTTTATAAGTGCTGCACAGCGTGTGTCATTTCAATGTTTTAGTGACATTGATGAGAGTGATTTTACAGCATTAATGCTTTAAGAAATTGCACTATGCGTGAGTAATACTGCACAGGAAACAAATAAACCTTTATTACAGCATATGGGTTGGTGCCTATTAATAACAAAAACAGTGGCTCCTCATTCCAAGCTCGGAAGTCAGTTTCCCAACATTTTAGATAAGGCTAAAGGCAGAAGAAAATAATACAAAGCCAATACCAAATGAACCCCTTCCTCTAGGACTCGGGTGCATCTTATCATATCTGTGCCCTTCTAAGAGATTATCAACTCTGAGGCTCATCTTCAAAAAATAACGTTAATCAGAGTGCCATTTTCAGCTGAGGAGAGGGTGGAGGGAAGTTATTTAAATGTGAACGGGTGCAAATGCCTCTCTGCCGATGCTTTGCATAGAAGCCTTGCCGACGTTACATTTGGCTGAGTCTTAGAAATGAAGATACTGGATTGGAATAGTAGGACTTAACGCTCTCGGGATAATCTGAAAGCTTCTCGAAATAGTTCCATGGACTGAAGACATTTACAAGGTTGGCTCCTGCGTAGCTTCAGCTGACTTACATGTAAACCTCACCAGCTGAGAAAGTAAAAATTTGGCAAGATAGCAACCCAAAGCAGTCTCCCCCACTATAGTAGCTATGATTTTTCAGGGGCCAGGGCCAAGTGCCAATGCATTTTATGTGCAATTCTCCTTTTTACTGTTTCAGTCTCTCTTGCACACAGAAAACAGAGATCGTAAGCTAGTTTCCCACTATTTTGTTCATTGTTTGTTGGTTCAGACAGGGCCTGATTCAAAGGTCACTGAAGTCAGTGGAAAGTCATGTCATGCTTGAATTTGAGAGGCATTTAAAAAAAAATCCTTAATGACAAGCGTATTGTGATGAAAACCATGCAAACGGAAGTCCCAGAGCCGTCGAAGTGACAAAATGTGAAGAACTCCAAAATAAAGCTCCGGTACACGTATTACCAAATATGAGGAAACGTTAACGAGCTACAGCGCCACTAGAATGATAATTGACTAACGGTTTCTGCAAATGCTGTAAGGTGATCCTACAGCTGTGTTTGCTGTCACCATACACCATAGTTTAAGGTACATAACACAGTTATGCCAAGGCTGTTGATTGATCGCATGCACCCTGCATTCTGCAAACCTTCAAGTTTGTGCATGCAAACAGGCACTGCAGATGCAAACTGAGCAAGTGTGCACGCAAGATGCTGTGGCAGGGTTCTGAAGCACCATCGGGGTATGTGCTTTTGTGGGAACGCACACATCTTGCTCCTTAAACCACACATTTACCCGACAATCAGCACCCAGTCTCTCCAGTCAATCAGCACGTAGGCTCCCCTAACATCTGAAGGGATTCTTATTTTGCTAAGAGAGAAATCCTCTGAAATCTGATTGACTGGGGAAGAGGTTAGCTGTCTTCCTAGAGGAACAGTCCATTTCTGTAGGGGTGTTCTCTTTAAATAAAGGGCCGCTTTTAATTGGGGAATGGAAGCATTTCACAATCAATGCATACATCCCATTGGCGGAGACATCATTATTCTGCAATACTTATGGCTTTGTACTATATAAGAAACCAATAGCAAAAAGGGACAAGCTTAGGCTTCAAAACTCCACAGGTAAATGATGACATCAGGGAAATGAATAGGAAGCGCTCAGTGCAGGTCTGCAACAAATGCCGAGTCAATGCAAAACATCCCAGAACATCTGCTTTCCTTGGCAGTAACACCATTAACAAATCAGTGCTTATCACATACAATGCTGACACTCGCTGTAATTGCGTTGTTACCATGGAAGAGGCCAGGGAAATGTTTTGTTCCAATGAGTTATGACACAACCTCCTGGGGAATGGTGGAAAATTGCATGACATCGGATAACTCTTGTGATAACTGAGCAATGACCAAGTGACACCAGGTTAGGGCACATTGTTGGCTAAAAGGAAAATGCTCTCCTTTCCCTTGAATGCACAAAGCTGGTGCTGACAATACACAGTGCATCGGAAGCAGAGCCAGCAGCATGGCACAGGATTGGGAGCCCAGAGACCCATGATTTGTTCCTGGCTTTCAACATTTATGCTTTTGTTGTTCAGTTTTTCCATCTGAAAACTGGGGATAAAGATACTTGACTTCTTCGTAAATTGCTTTGAGATTTCCTGATGAAAAGCACTACAGAAGAGTTAGATAACAGCCTAATAATGAGAATACTAAGTCAACTCTTTGGTGTACGTGTGACTGATTTTCCTCCTCCTCCTCCTGCCCCCAGGCCCCATCTCTTCTCCCTTCTCCTACTTAGTGGCCGAAATCTTACAGTCCTACCTTACACACCTTCCCTTCACATAAGAGAAATTAGCTCCTCTCACCATCGTCGTTTGCCGTTTATCACAACGTAGCTCGGACCAGAGACAGTCTCCTCTCAGAGCTTGTCTACACGGGGAAATGTACAGCCATAACTAAACCACTGTAACTCCGTGTGATTACTCTGGAACAAGAGTATCCACAGGCGCAGTTTCCCCATATAACCACAGTGATGTAATTATTCGGGTACGTTTCCCCAGGTAGACAAACCCTTAGCTGGTGCTGTCCATTCTAGCCTCTGACTACCAAGCAGCCCACCAAAGCTCCTTTCTCTGCTGGTTTGGGGTGTTAAGTAACTGGCTCTTTCTTCCTAACGTTTTAGTGTGTATCGTGTAGCCTCAAAGCGCTGTGTAGACCTGAGCTCATTAATTCTCACAATATCCTGAGTCAAGACCATTAGCCCCACTTTTACAAATGGGGAAGCAGACACTAAGTGGAGTGAGTGGCTGAAATCCACCCCACTCAGAACTCAGGGCCACCCAACTCCTTCCCGCAGCCCGCGCTGCCTCACGGTTCTCGTTAAAAGCAAAACAAGCAAGAGAGAATGAATTACGCAAAAATCTCTTTGCTCCTAGTTCTTCCAAGGCTGGGCTAGCAGAATATTTTCACTCAGAAGCATCAGGGTGAGAATCCTCGCCCCCCTCCACCTTGGCCCCTTTACACTCCTCCAGCCACCTCACTTAGCGCAATGTATGCCTAACGTTCCCATGTCAACCGGAGCACGACTCCTCTGGTTCAGGCACCGGGGGCATGCTGGAGACCAAACTAGGAAAAGGCAAGATCACTGCACTATGGAAATTCTGAGCAGTGCTGCTACCCAGTGGACAGCCTGGGGAGGCTGTTGTAACTTAAGACAGGCCCCCAGAGCTGTCTACGGCCTGATCTACACTCGCAACGGCAAAATTCGGTGGCCGTTGACGGGAGATACGCCAGCTACATAGAGTAGCTGGCGTATCTCCTGTCGACTTCTTAAATTCTAATTCGTGCAGCGTCCCCACTATGCTGCGCCAATGGGAAATGCCCTCCTGTCGACGCAGTGTTACTCTTCTTGCAGGGGTGGATTTATGCAGTGGACTTCTGGATCGATTGAGCGGGTCTCCACTTCGGCTCAATCGATCCCAACACAATCGATCCTGCGGCGCCAAAAGTGCCACCGTGAGCAAAGACATACCCTAAGTTAGGCAGGGGGCTACTCCGGTCCCCAGAGCAGCCCCTAGACTAGGAGGATGCAAAGGCAGCTTAAAAGTCACAACTCCCCCGCCTTGCACTCGCAGGGCTGCAAATTCTCCGCTGCACCCCTTAGAGGTGCACCCCGGTCTCCGTCACAGAGGACACACTTGTTTGTTGTGCGTGTCCCATTTTACTGTGGTTTATAGCACAGGTGACTGCCTTTATCGCTTCTTTTATGGACCGGGAGTATTTTTCCTGTGTTTTGGCCAGGTTTCCCCACTGGGCTGTCCCTGGCTGAAGGCAGCCAGAAGAACAGCCTAATTGGAAGTTTGTTGGCTTACCTAATGGAACTAATCCATGGGCCGGAGATCAGCAGCAAGGCGGGGGCCAGCAGCCTCAGGGATTGCCTGCTGGGATGCTCCATTGGGCTTTTGAAGTTTTGAGAAAATCGGGCGCATCCAAGGACCCATCCCTGACCTGCTGTAAATGGAAACGGCCAGCCTGCTGGGGCATGCGTGTAGATACAAAATTAAGACTAAACCTGCTCTTGCACAGAGGTTCTCTCTAGGCCCTTGTCTCTCTCCCCACGGCACCCTGACGCCTCCTCCTCGATTTTCTTTCTTCGCGGATTGCTTCACATACGTTACCTGCCTCTCCGCTCCACCCCAGGCTTGCCCGCTGCACTTCCTCTTGCTTCCTCAGTGATTCTTCTCTGCTTTTGTCCTAGCCAGGCCTGCCAATGGGGGGAGAGGGGGCGGGCGCACAGAGGGCAATGGCCCCGGGGTCTGGCAATTTAAAAGGGCCCAGGTCTCCTCTGCCTGTGGCCCCGCCCACACTCCACTCCAAGCCCCGCCCAACCCTGCTGCTCACCACATCCACCCCCCCCCCTTCAGTCCTCCCCTGCTGTTGCTCACCCCCGGGGGGGAAGGAGGGGTGTGGAAGAGAGAATGAGGGACCAAATGGAATGTGGGGGGAAGGGATGTGATGGTGCGTAGGCGGAGCAGGGGGCGGGGCCTAAAGTGGAGCAGGGGCGGGGCCTGGGGTGGAAGAGGCAGGATGGAACCGTTCTGCCCTGGGCCCAGAATTGCTGTTGGTGAGCCTGGTCCTAGCCTCTAAAGCCATTCAGCAGAGGGAGTGCTGGAGGCAGTGCAGTGGTTCCTCAAGGCACATCCCCTTCCTTCTTCCTCAGCAGGCTCCCCGTAGTATCCTTCCTGGAGTCACCCCCTCTGCCTTCTCTGCAGTATTTCTCCTTTCCCAGACTCTCTTCCTTGTTTTCTCCACCGCCACCTTTCCTCGCGGGAAGGCTGCTCACACCCTCTCTGCTCTTTCACTTCCTTCCTCCCACCTCCCCTTCCTTCCCCAGGGCCCAGCCAACTCCTTCTGCAGGATCCTTCGCTTCCTCTATGGCTCCCCCCTGCAAAAATCCTGCTTCCCTTCTCACCCTGCCCACTCCGTCTGCACCTCCTGTCCCAGGCTCAGTGCCACCCTGCTACTTTGGCACCCTCCCTCTTTTTCTTGGCAGCCGTCCCACAGGGGAACTAGGCGCCAGTCTTGAACAGACGTTAGGTAAGCAGGAAAAAACAGTCTACGGCCGAGAGGTCCACCTGGATTGGCTCTGAAAGTACAGAAGAAAAATAAAAAAGCCCTCCTGGAATAACGCAAAGTTTTAGCCTCATGCCCCGTTAATGAACGTCCTCATCCTCACATAGGATTTCGGAGGGTAGCTACATCTTGATATGCTAGCTTGCCCGGGTGACACACACATTGTTAGCCATTTAAATGGCTTTGACAGGACTGGACGTTCCAAGCTTCTTTCTCAAAGGAGAACAAGGGTGTCTAATCAAAGGGGCTTTTCTGAAAAGCTGTTAATGAGTTCAATGTGCGCTGCTGTGTCTTCGGTGCCAACCCTTCCATACGAGGGCACGGGGATGAAGGAGCAGAGATGTCACTGATGAGACATTGAACAGTTACAAATTGAAAGGGGCACCCGTCCCAGTTACTCACTGCTTTTTCTCCAGACTCGCTCCGGCTTGAGTCACATGGTTTAAAGATAATATTTCCAAGCAGTTTATTGCTGTCAAAGTTGAAAATGCATTATCTGTGAAATCAACAAGGAGGGACTTGATCTTCAGTAAAGGCTGCCGGAGTCCACTTTAGATTTAGCTTTTTCATTTAAAAAAAAAAATCAAGGCAGCGCTTAGAAGAATGGCAGGGAAAGCAGCTGTAAATGCTGACAGTAAAACAAACACGCACTCCCCCTGTTTGAGTTCAGAAGATGCAAATACAATTACGAGAGCTAGTCTTTAGCAAAAGAGCTAACACTGATGTTTAAGTCTGCACCACGAAAGGTTCCAAGAGCAAGCTCACTTTGTTTTCTGTTGCCTTCACACACCCCCGCTGCCTGTAGCTATAATTCTGCAGAGCTTTATTATGTTTCAGTCAGGGCACAGTGCAACGGCAATAAACAACATTATCTGCAGCTGGTAAGCATCAGAAATAAACATATTCTCTTACCTCCAAGCCACCAACTCTGGTAGTTTAAAAGGACTGGAGAAACCCAAAAAGTTACACATCAAAGAGTGCATGTACCAAGCCTTTGTCTTATTCTCTCAAAACAAGCCAGTGGAAGTGGGGACACTCAATCCCTGACTTCTTCCGTTGCCACATAATCTCAAGGAAATGACCTTACTGTTTGTTGCTTTGATTACAGATTCAGAAACAAAAGCCCTTCCAGCTTTAGTTAGGGGATGCAAGATGTTGAAGTCTGATATTTGAAAGGGAGAAAAAAATAAGTTTGGGGTTTCTTTTTTTTTTTTTTTTAAACAATACCCCATTTTTGGATCAAACCAACCCATGAAAATTAAAACCCAACATCTACCAAAGTCGTCATGAATGGGCCAGCCCAGTGGCAACAAATCCTCTTGCTAGGGGTTGGATCCTAGATATCTTCCGGTCCCACTGCCTTGCTGGGACCAGCTGAGGAGTCCCTTTAAATGGGCAGCGGAGTATTTACTGAAGTCAGTATAGCAAGCTCTACGCCATGCTCACCAGGCAGAGGGGGTCAATGAAACAAGCACAGACCCGGGGCTTAAAGCACTGCACTGAGCAAGGAGACCTGAGTTTCGTTCTTGCTTCAGCAGTTTCTGAAGCCCAGTGGATACAGCGTGTTATGCATCTATGGGTAGGACTGGGGAAAAATGTCTCTCGCTGGCCACCGAAGAGCCATATACACACCTCAGCTCTGACAGGCACACCTGCGAACGTTTGATTTACTTGCAGGCACATTTGGGAGGAAAACCAGCGATACCTTTGAGCTGCACTGTTGTACGTTAAGCCAGAACAGCTTTTCAGAGGGAGAGCATGGAAGGGGTGTCGTATGGCACAAAGACTCCCCTTAATGTCTATCAGAATTCTGTGCATGGGCAATGGTAGGGATGTGTCAGAATTAGCACTAACCCCCCATAGTCCTTGATGGCCAGACTAAACTTTGGGTCTAAAGGGTAGGCCTGGCTGTATCTTATTTCTCCAGTCCAAGTAAACAATGCTGCAATGATCGGAAGCTGCCTACATGTAAAGAAGGCTGCATCATACACTCCTAGAGCTTAGAATGTCATTGCCTGGTATGGAAAATGCTTTCTAGCCCCAACCCAAAGTGTGAGCTGTGCTCAGAAACTGGAAGTTAAAGGGACAACTATTAATTTAATTTAATGCTAGCGAGCCAAGAAAAAGCAGAAAGTATTGTTACGGCAGGCATCTCCTCGGGGTTGGGAGGGGGGGCTGCTATTACACAGCATCTGAGCTTGGAAGATTATAAGAAAAAGAACAAGATTTGACTCTTTGGAAAGGCCGTGCTGCAGAGTTAGTTTTTGGTTTGAGCAAGGTTTTATATAAAAGGTAACTTCTGGAAGCATTGCTGAGCAAGCAGCTAAAGAATTCACCCTCTGCCTCCATCTCTGATTAGAGTTAATCCTTGAGGCAGAGTTGCTCTCTAGATAGTGGGGGCATTGGTGTTGGGATGCCATTTCTGGAACAAGGGACTCTCCTGCATCCTCTTTGATCACCTCTGTTCCAGGACTGGAGTTTGTACGTAAACAAACAAAGTTACACTTAGAACATATCTAGACTCTGCCTCACTGGCTCCTCCTCTACTGGGATACTAACCTGAAAGGCCCCCGACATTTGCAACTCATAGGCAAAGGGGCAGGGTTGTGTCAGAAAGAGACACTGGCGTGAGAGGAAAGAGCAACAGTACTATAGGCAGGGAATGTGGTCTGTTCTACTGTAAATGCTGAATGACACTTTAAGAGAGGCTAGGGGGTAAACTATTTGAATAGCTGAAATCCTACCTCCTTTTTATAGGACACAATCTGAGCCTGAAAAATTTAACTGTGGGCACAAATCTGAGGATTTATGCTGTCAGCTACTTGAGCTGCACATGCAGTCAGGTATGTGAGACACAAGATCTCAAAATTTCTCATACAAATATAGGTGCAGGGCCTACAAAAGGAAGACCAGTCTTAGAAAATGTATCACTATATCTTTAGGAAACAATACCCCCTCTTCACTGCAGTGTGCATTTCTTGCAGACACTGGGCCACGTTCTCTGGTTGTGTAAATCTGCACAACACCTTTGAAGTTGCAGTAATTTGTACCATTTGAAAACCCGACCCACTGGCCCCCATATCAACTGGAGCGGTGTCCGAGTATACACTGAGCAAGGACCACAGGATTTAGCCCACTCTGCAGTCAGCTGGTATATTTCCATCAGCACTAGTTGACTTTGGATCTGGCCTCTAAACAGGGTAGGTGGAACTTCCACGACAGTCAAGTAAATGCAGAGTAAGAGAGTCACAGTGCGAACTGGAGAGGAATTTTTTCCCCTCTTAATGCTGATGCTGATCTTTAGTTGCTTGTGCTCAGAACCGTGCAGAGAAAGAGCTATGTACGCATGGGATAGCTCTGCAGTGTTTTTCCCACTTTTGTGTTCCTTATTACCACACTTAAAATAATTAAAAATTAATTAGCCTGGAGCGCATCAACTTGGGCCTGACCCTACTGTCCCTGAAATCAATAGGATGACTCTTAAGCCCAAATTTTCAAAAGCAGCGCTACAGTGGAGTCCCCAGAGGGCCAGGTGTCCACGTGGTTTCCAGTCTCTCATTTCCCAGGCAAAAGCAGGGCAGAGATATCTGGCACCTACTCCTAAGGCCAAAGATGTCATGGTCTTGGTCTGCTTTGGGTCCTCCCTCTCCACCAGGTCCCGACCCTATTAAGAAGCTGCACCTGCAATGTCCTTCAAGGCCAAAATGCCTGGTGTGCCATCCTGGGTCGCTTCCTACTTATATTCTCCTTTGTTTGGGGCATGGTCCCCTGCAGTCCCAATAATCCAGAATTTAATGGAGTTCAAAATGAGCAGAGCCCCACAGGATCTGCTGGTTCTTGCAGAGAGGGTGGAGAAGATCATCTGGGGTCCTCATCAGCACTGTGGTCCCATCTAGGGTCAAACTTTCATCTGGCTTCCAAGAGAAGGCCTTATCTTCCCTTTAGCCAGTTCCCCTTTCTGCCCCCCACCCCAGGCTGGCTAATGAGCTCCTTTTAACCTGCTCCTCTAACCAGAGCTTACACTACAGGCCTGGAGGAATGGCACTATCTGAGCCCTGTATTGTTCTTTAACCCCTTTAGGCCCTACGTAGAGCTTGTACACCCCCGTCATAAGTCCCCAGATCGAGACACCTAGGCTCTGATTTTTAGAGCTGCTCGGCACTTGCAACTCCAGCTAAGATCAGTGGGAAGTGCAAATGTTTAACACTTCTGAAAACAAGGCCTCACAAGTCTAAAATTGGACCCGTAACAATTAGGGTGTCCAATTTACAGACCACATTTAAAAGCACGACTTTTACTGACGTCAGTAGAAGCAGAGGCAACATTGACACACACACACGCGCGCCCCCAAAACCATGAGATTGGCTTAAAACTCTGGGAATTTCAAACACATCGTCTCGGTTCTCTATTTTTCCTTCTGTCTTTTGAGCCTTTAGGGCACACACTGGTCACATCATCACATTTTTTGTTTTCAAATGCAAGCTGAGATTCCCACCTGATCACATGACTCCAGGAGCTCACGCTTTCAGAATAATACCTAGTCTCACAAGGCACATAATGTAATCACGAGATTTAGCAACATTGCAGGAGTAAGACGCTGTTAGCCACAAGGATTCCACCAGTTACAAATCAGGGTTGCATCAGTTAAATGAACAGGTAACAGCAGACTAATTTTTTTTAGTAAAAGATCGTGTTAATTTCTTTAAAAAACCAAGAAACGAGATGGAAACTAGACAGTGAGTCATTTTCCCTTTTAGTAGTGAAAGAAAAAGTGACTGTTGCCGCTGTGATGCCAACTTCTGCCCTGAGTGGAACAACCCGGGTCAGGAATAACAGAGACATGTGGCAAGAAAGAGAGAAGGTTTCAAAGCCTTTGGGAGGATCCCAGCATAGGACTGTGCTGCATAATTTGGTTGCACCCTTAAGGCATATGCAGCTATTCTGGGGGGAAAAAAAAGAATCTGAAATATACATAGTGTGTGCCTGTAACAGGCACCTGCCATTGGATGCAGGGAGATGTAGAGACGTGCAGCCTTTTGACTGGTTACAAGGGCAAAAGTGTTAGGAGTCTAGTAACGAGCTGAGATTCTACAGCTGAGAATGCTGCTGGGAGCAGCATTCCTTTCTAGTGTTTGAGGTTTGCAGCGTCAGGGCTTTCAGTTGAAGCACAATCCATAGCCAACTCTAAGAGGACCACGCCTCCCCCCCAGCCAAATTCAGGTGTCCAAAGAACAGGTGCTCGTTGGTTCACATCAGTCGAGTTATTCATTCACACGGGGCTGAATTTGGCCAAATAGGGTCAATTTTTAAAAACTCACATGTGCAATTTCAAGTGTATTGTGTGGGTGCAATTGCCGCGACTGCTCAAGCAAAGGCGTGTTTGGATTCTCGCTGGCTCTTTGCGCACGCACGCACGCGCACACACACACTGCACCTGCAACTGTGGTAATCACGAGCAATACACTCAGCCATGGGAATGACGCTATCAAGTCAGGTTCTAGTATGCCCTTAGGGGAACCTGCCTTTGTAGAGGGCGGCCACCTTTCTGGTGGGCAAAACACTCTTAAGGAACTGCTTCCTTTTTTTTTTTCCAAACCACAGCCCTCCTTCCCCCTTTTCCCCACACCTCTGTCTGTCCTCCTATTCCTGCTTATTTCTCTGCTCTTCTCTCCTCCTTGGTGCAACTCATCCTGGGAAAAATCCTCTTGCTCTAGCTGAAGTTTAGCCCTGCCGCTCAACAGGAACAGAATTTGATTTTCTGTCCTCTTTACTCCACCTGCCTCCCTTGCTCTCCATCCCTTATTTCCACATCTCCCCCCTCCTCTTCATCCCATTATCCCCCTTTCTTTTTGTTCTCTGCCTCTGCTTTGCACTTCTCTTTATATCTCCATCTTCTATCCTTACATGCACTCCCATTTATGCCTACATGAGCTTCCATCTCTTGACTTCCTCCCATGTGTAACCCATGCATTAGTAGGAGCATTGTCAGCAGATCGAGGGAAGTGACTATTCCCCTCTGTTCGGCACTGGTGAGGCCACATTTGGAGCACTGTGTCCAGTTTTGGGCCCCCCACTACAGGAAGGATGTGGACAAATTGGAGAGAGTCCAGAGGAGGGCAACAAAAATGATAAGGGGGCTGGAGCCCATGACTTATGAGGAGAGGCTGAAGGAACTAGATTTGTTTAGTCCACAGAAGAGAAGAATGAGGGGGGATTTGATAGCAGCCTTTAACTACCTGAAAGGGGGTTCCCGGGAGGATAGAGCTAGGCTGTTCTCAGTGGTAGCAGACGACAGAACTAGGAGCAATGGTCTCAAGTTCCAGTGGTGGAGGTCAAGGTTGGATATTAGGAAAAGCTTTTTCACTATGAAGATGGTGAAGCACATTACCTAGGGAGGGGATGGAATCTCCACCCTTGGAGGTTTTTAAGGTGCGGCTTGACAAAGCCCTGGCTGGGATGGTTTAGTTGGGGTTGGTCCTGCTTTGAGCAGGGGGTTGGACTAGATGACCTCCTGGGGTCCCTCTTCCAACCCTAGTCTTCTATGATTCTATGATTGACCAACGAGTTGCTCATATGCAACATGTTTTCCCATAGAGCAGGTAACACCTCACCCAGGCATCTCAGAGAGCAGAGGACTGGATCTGGAGGGTAAAAATCTAGCTGCCCTGGTCAACGAGCAGCCAAAGGGTAACCTGGGAGTAAAAGACCAGGCCGGTATCATTACCGTTACATCTTGCACTCTCTCAGTGTCTCACTTTGGCAACGTCTGCAGCTTCCTCTGGAAGTGTAGGCATCTGTCTTAGCATGAGCAATAAAGAGGAGTGGGCAGTGAAGCTCTGGGAATGGAAACCTCACACAGCGAGATGATCGTTTACCTATTTTACGTTGGCTCCTGGCCAAATAAATAAATTAAATTAAATAAAATAAAAAAGGTCTCATCTAGCAGTCATATACACAAGAGAACAACGAATAACCCTACAGCTTTATTTATGTATATTGTATATATACAGATATATATATATATTTATATATCTGCAAAGACCTCTGGGTAACTAACAGGCAAAAAGCTAGAAAACAAACAACAGAGCAGGTGGAGAAAAGAGAAACCAAGAATCCCCAACAGTCTTCATCTCCACAAACTACACAGAAGATGACGACAAAAGAAACGGTGAATCCTGGGTTCACTGAGGACATCAAAGCTTAAAGCATGACCAGCAATTGTTTAAATTTATTGATAAACTAAGAACAACATATTTTCTCCGATATCTTTAACACACTATAGCCTAAATACTTAAAAAAACAAAAAACACCATTCTCCTTCTCTGGCAGGTCTCACTAACGCAAACAGGCAAGACGCTCAATAGGGGATAATACAAGCACAGTTGAACCCCATAAGGTAGGGATTTTCTAATGGTAGAAGCCTCCCATCTCCAGTAACACAATGCCTTCCCCCTCCTCCAGAAAACATTATCTTCTTTTTAGAAGAAAGAGTAAGATCACAAATATTGAACTACCACAAATTTAGAAGCAGAAGTTAATATTAAAATGGATGACAGCTAATTGTACAGCCTGGTGTAGGAAAAAAACAAACAAACCCCATACAGTCAGTAAAGGAAGTGGCACACCAATGGTTTAGAATTTTACAACCAGGAGTAAAAGGTCTGTTATAAGGCATAGGGTAGCAGTCAGGAGACCTGGGTTCTAATCCTCGTTTGACCTGAACCTGGAAACAGACATGTCACTTCATCCCTCTGTGCCTTTATTTCCCCACTCTAAACTGTCTGGACCAGGATGTAGTTTACTCTGTGTTTGTACAGCATCCAACAGAATAGGCCCTCATCTTCACGGGGATTTCTGTAAGACGAATTAATAATGCTTGTAAAAAGTAAATGCAGTTCACAACATTAGTTCATTATGTGTCTGAAATTCCAAACAGACAACACAAGGCCTTGAATGGAGGGACACAAAACAGTTGAAGAATCTTAAATCCAGGTGATTTTCAATGGAGTTACATAATAAATGGGTATTGGATCCTACAAGTGATTAGACACGGAGCTAGAGTGGCAGACAAAGGTTTGGAAAAGAAGAAGTTTAGCAAACTTTTTTTTGTTGTTTTAAAGCTGAAAATAAGCATGTCCCCCTCTGTTCTCTTATTCAGGTTTCTCGTGAAGTTTAAGGAATTGACCTAGAAATGGCTTAGGACCTAACTCTTGGAAAAACTGCCTCTCTTCCCCTTCCATACAGCTACAGTAAGAGATCAGCAAAGACTTTCAATTTAGGCTGGGTCCACACAAATTCGCCACCATCACATCGATTGCTCTGGATCAACTGAGTGGTCTGTACAGATGCGCTCAGTCGATCCAGGAAGCGATGCAGGAAAACCACCCCGGTAAGTGGCATAGCGCTGCGTCAAAGGGAGCGCTGTTCCCTTCGACGCAGCGCAGTGTGGACGGCGCGCAGAGGAGACGCTGCAAAGTCGACGCGAGATACGCAAGTGATTTATGTCACTTGCCTATCTCCTGTCGACTGCTGCCAAATTGCAAAGGTAAGTGTGGACTGGACCTTAGAAAGCACTGTCAGTAAAAATGAGAAAGGGCTCCTATCAGGATATTCTCTGCAGTGGCTTCAATGCCTTGGAATTTGTGCTCCCTCTGCTTTGGAAGAGCCTAGATCTAATGATCTTCAGGGCACGTAGCAATGTACATATTTCTTTTCCTGGGCATTTGAAAATAGGCAGAGGGAATGATTATAAAGATGTTGGCAGAGGGCAGCAATTTCAGTTTTTACATTGCCTGGCTTTGCTGATGTTGGCGTATAATTGATTACACTGCTATACATTTAGATATTAGTTGTCTTGTATATTTATATTAGGGTTTTTTTTTTTTTAAAAAAAAGCATTTGTACAAGTCTAAACAAACAGTAACCTACAGAGAGAGAGAGAATGAATGTGCACATGTGTTTACGTGTGGAACGCTAAGTTAAGCTAATATTTCCCAGTGCTGATAACATTATCCTCTTTTGCAGTTACTGAGAATGTACTAGAATTACTAATGACTAATTAAGATTCAGTTGCCTTAAGAGCGATGCCCTGATTTTTAGGGACAGTAACACTAGGAGCTAAAGATACTGCAATGTTATTTTAAGCACTCCCTATCCATTTGATCTTTACTGAAAGAAGTATGACAGCAACACAGGCAAATGGAAAGACAATAGAAACTCAAAAGGACAAACAGAAATGGAGACACACAGAGTGCTAAAAATTGCCCTAAACTCCATTTATGCAAAACCCCTCAGCCTGTGAAAGGGAATTAACGAGACCTTCAGGAGAAGACTGAAATATCTGTGGAAATGAAATACAAGGGATTCCCCACTGGACACCTCTACAAGCGTTTGTTTTTGAAAACTAACACCAGCGACATTTGAAATGTTAGCGTATTAGTGGACCACGTCACACTGGAAAAAAAATACAGTGAACATAAACGATTAGTGAATAGAGGCCACTGTTTTGAAACTGGCACGGTGACATCTAGAAGGAAATTAGATGAAGTTCATAGTCTGGTTATGAAGTTTGTCTGCTAAAGTCCGGGGTGGGAGGGGCAGTACAAAAACGTATTTCATTGGAACAAACTCTTTCAAACAGAAAATGTTATATCATGAGCTCAAATGGAAATGGGTCTGGCAGAGATATCTGGAAAGTTGTGCTTGGAGAGTCGAATGTGTAAATATTAAATTTAACTCTGAACTGGAAGGTTAATGCTGTTCAGTGCGCACCTACGTTCTCAAAGCTTCAGAAAGTGTCGAAATGGTTTAAAACTTGCTTTCAGCTGTTGACTCAAAAGAAAAGCAGTTTAAAAAGAAAACATTCAGACACAGTACAACCAGTTGTAAAGCCCAAGACACAAACACACAAAGTATTTCTGAAAGACGTAAGTGCATTAGTTCAAATCCCTTTGCACCAATTGCAAAAAGCCAAACTGGCCTATAGCCACAGCAAAGGTTTTTGAACGTGCTACTCATGATTCTGGGTGCTCAACTCGAGACACTTCTCAGGGATGGGTGCTCAGCACTTTTTGAAAACCAGGATGCTTTAAAGGTGTCATATGTTGGGCATCCAAACATGGGGACACAACTCAGTGGTGACTTTTGAAAGCCTTGGCCTATCAGGCTGGAGGTAGGTGTTCTGAAGACACACATGAGCAAAGCACCGACCAGGGGGCTGTATTCTGTAAGGTGTTGAGGGCTCTCTCTCAAGTGCTGGACATCTTTAAACTCCTACTGCCTTGAGCATTCCACACTTCTCAGGATCATGCCTCTTGAACAGATTCTCTTGTCTTCTATGATCTTGAAAAGGCAAAAGCTAGCCTCTCACATTTTTGGGCAACATTTGCAAGAGAAATAAACGACAGGGTGCGGCAGTACAGGAAACGAGTTGTTAGAGCAGTCCAAACTAACTAGCTTTGCACCAGAGGAAGCAGAAATCGTCCATTTCCTTTCTTATTCCTCCACCCCAAATTAGGTGTGGAGCAGACACGGGGAGTGCCAATCTTCTGCACTACGCTTCATCAGCAATTTCTTCGCCTGACCTGGAGAAAACAACCTTCCCGAGGTTAAAATGAGCTTTGTAAACCACACGAGTTCAGCATCTGGACATTAGCCTTTGACAGACATAAACTGCTCAGTTATACAGCTGATTTCAGAAGTGCCTCTTCCCTACTGTTTTTATGTCAGACATATGTTTATAACAGTGCCTTGTATTTTATTGCACAATTTTTCCTTGGGCCTCAAAGGGTCTCTTCTGATACGCACTTGGTACTCACGCCTGCACGTGCTCTCTTCCAACACTAGCAGCAGAGCACGCAGTCAGTAGAGTTTTCGCTTACAAAACTCAGTTTGCCCAAATGGGCTCAGAGCATGAAAAATCTATCGTTGGAAGAGCAGGTGCTAGGGATGGAAGAGAATGATCTGGGATGCACCAGTGCAACCCAGTTTGGGGTCCCAGAGATAAGCAGGTCAGTAACATGACAACCACTACGTGGGATACATGTTCGTACAGCAGGTTCATGTGTCCAACATCGCTCGTTAGTCTCAGAGGGTCTCCATTATCATTTCCCAGTAGCCCTGCTACCAGCTGAGAGAGCTATAGATATTACTGCAAGGATGTCATGTCCACTTTCCCTCCCTCCCCAAACCAAAGGGGTATCTGCTTGGAGACTTCTAAGCTGCATTTTTTATTTGGGATTTTGTCCAAGCCCTACTGGTATTAGCTCTTATTAGCTTGGCACAATTGCAAAGAATATCCGTGCCACTTCATCAGTACTTTGTACCTTTCGATGATGTTTCCTAGGATAGACTCCTGGATGCTCTATGCCGCATGTAAAAGACTAGCTTCCTTGGCATACAGATTCAGTTCTCTGTGACAGAAGAAATTCATGTACAGTACATTTTCTTCTTTTATCCAGGGTTCAGAAGTTATTTAAGCGGGGTATAGAACATCAGGTCCCCTGCTTAGTTCACAGGAATTCCTCCAAATAAATAGGGCTGAGCAAATAAACATCCTTGCTCTGTTGGCAAGGCTCAAGTGATTGCAGACCCCTGGGAAGGAGACTTCTCCAGGGCCTCCCCAAGCTCCTCCACTGCGGATTCTCTGTGTGAAAGAACGACTGCCAATTCTGCGTCAGGGTCCAAAGTGAGCGAGTCCCTGCGTGCAAGCTCCATGTTGCATGGGTGCCACTGTACAGTCAGTTCAGGTTTCAGAGGCAAATTTCTGTGGTGCCACCACCGAAGACAGAGGCCTCCAGGTAGCTGACAAAGAAGGTTAAAAAAAAAAAAAAAAAAGATAGCTACTATACAAGGTAAGACCCTTATGCAAGGAGAGGGGATTCTGTCGCTTTCAGACGAAGGCTCTGTCCATGTGACAATCCCCTCACCAGACAAGTTGAACCATGTAGGCGAGAGCCCCCAGTGTAGGAATTCTAGGGGAAGTCAACTCTCTTTTTAGATTAAACATGGCTGTTGGGTTCATGGTTGAATACTCATGGCACCTCATTGACCCATCAACTGAGCCTTGCAAGATGGTCATGAAAATTTACCAGGCCAAGAAACGAAATCCTACTGGCCCTCCCTTTACCACAATGATTTATAGTGATGAAAAAACTAAGGGTGTTTCACCCACTTGAAAAACAGAAGTTACTGGTCCCAGGTTAGTAACTGAACCCAAAATATTGAGGTATGTAAATCTAATCGCCCCTCAACTCTTCATAGGTAAACAGCAACTCTAATACCATCCACTTCGTCTTAAACCGTATTTACTCTGAGAATACCACTGCAGCTAGGCTTCTTAATTGGTCGCAGCTGCTCGCTAGTTAAACCAGGCACGTCCTGGAAATTGAGATACAGGATAAAATGTTCGATGCCAATGAACAAATTGCACCTTCTGTATTTTTATGAAGACGTGACTATTGCCAAATCCTTTGTATATGGCCTTATTTCACCCCGGGAATATTATCACAGATGAAGTCCGGAAGGCTGTGATCAGTTCCATGCAATCAAAATCCTTTTTCCATCTGCATTAGGTGTCTGTACATTTCCACTCACTATAAGAAGGATGAGTAAAAATTCACCTTTACGTCATTCACCTGCCAGAAATACTTTCCTTTGGGCTCCATTACAGAGTCCTTCACCATTTTTTTCATGTATTTATCCTCCCAGAGCCTCTGGGAGTAAGGGAGGGGCTGTTATCCCCATTTTACATATAGGGAAACTGAGGCACTGAGCAGCTAAGTGACTTGTTGCCATCAGATGGAGTCTGGGGCCACAAAGGAACACGAACCCAGCCCTCCCAAGTCCTAGGCTAGTGCCATAACCACTGGATCATCCTTTCTCTCTGAGAGACCTGATCACATACAGGCCAAGGTTCAATATGACAGAGGCTTAGGTTTCTCAAGTTTCTTGCCAGCGTCACTCCACCCCTCCATGGAGTTACACCATGGTAAACTCAGAGCCCTGAATTAAGCCCTACAGCTATACATGCAGTGTCATGTTGCCCAGGTCCTTGGGAGCCCAGGCATCCAAATGAATCATTCCATGCTTCCACAGTACAAAAACCCCACCACTCCCAATCAAACTATGTTTTTAACGAGATCCTCTGGTATATCTCGGACGTTCAAGCACCTATCCGTGGCATTTCATAGTTATGGGCTCGGTCCTGCTCCCACTGGAGTCAATGGGAGGATTGCCGATGACTTCAATGAGAGAAGAGCCACAACCTAAAGCAAGGGATTGTGAAGCATCATTCATGCAACCCCAAGGAAGGAAACGTTCAGTGTAGCCATTCAACTGTTTCCTACATTAATAACGAAAGCCTGAATGATTATAACGCAACCCAATTTAAAAATCGGAGAGCTGAAACCTGATTTGCGTAACCAGAGGGTGGGCTGGGTACACCTGTAAGGCCAACATCCAGAGCAAGCATTCCCTGACGCGTTAGGCTGTTTGGCCTGCCCACATGTCTATTGGCTGTCCTTTCCCCAAAGGGGCGTGGCCAGGCTCCTCCCACAACTGCTGGGCAGATGTTACATTTTTCCCCAAGCACGCATTGTCCCTTCTGAGGCTTGCTCCTCTGTCTGCCGCTGCTGGGACCACATCTTTCACTGGCACTCCAGTGCAGGGCAAAGACACAGCTGACTCTCCAGTAGTAGGACGCGAGTAGATGCAGAGCGCACACCAAGAATGCGTTGGCAAAGGTTTCTTTGAAAGGACACCCCACGTGCCTTCTCGGTAGAAAGAGAATCACATGATGGTAGGATCAGAGGGCTAGGCTATTCAAGATATAAGCAGATTAAACCCTCTGCACCAACTGTAACGCTCAGCAGCTTTTGACCAGCTTTATCCATGGCTTCTAAAAGTTTTCAAATAAAACTTTTAAAGCCCCTTTCGTAAAATACACAGTTTAAGTCCTTGCTCAGACGGTCTACGCTGCCGAGCCTATGTTGGCATGACTATGCCGTCACAGAAAGAGTTTTTCTTTTGGTGTAGGATCACCACATCCCTGGGTGATGTAGTCTTTACTCAGGCAAAATTGCTCTAGGTGGGAATTTTGCTATTCTTAAGGAGCAGGATTTTGTCTTTGTAAGGATGGAGTAAAAACCAAAAATGTAGGTCTGGGTCCCATATACCTTTTAATGCACCCTGAGGAGTCAAGGCAGTTCGGTTGCCACCCTTCACTGGAATGGTATTTGAGGACATGAGGTACATCTCTATGGCCATACAAGTGTCATTTTGCTGGGCATATGTCATAAAAGGAGTTTTATGCAATGTGGCCAGGTGATGTTCTAACACTCAAAAGACCTGCCTTTATTTTAAAGCAACGCTCCCATTTGTGGGCATAACCGAGAGTTAAACAATTCAAACATTTCATAGGTAGGGGCAGATTTCCACTTTACGTGGCTGTCAGATGGAGATTACATAGCGATATTTTGGAGAATAGGATCCCTACCCACTGCGTCGTTTGCTAGAACACAAATGTATGGGGAGGGAGGGGGATATCACTGTAATAAACGTTTATGCCTATGGTGGGATCAGACAAAATCGCTGCCTTACAAATCAGGAAAAACGAAAAACAACTGCCAACAAGCACCAGCTCCAAACTGTGAATGGATAAGACAATACTTGCAAATATGTTTCTGTTTTTTTGTCTGCAAGACAGGTGTAAAGGGAGTAGCAAAGAGAGTCTCTGCTAAAAGCAGACTTGAAAGTACAGTTATTTCAGGACCAATTTTGGTCACCTATGGATAACCACCATTTCATGATGCAAAGTATTAGGGTAATATGATAGATGATGATGGAACTTTCCTTAATAACTACTCAGGAAATGCACATTAAAAAAATAAGCTCCAGTTTCTCCTTTTTTATCTTGGACAATCGGATGCAAATGCAGGCTATGCGTGGACTTAAACCGATCCGATTCAAAGTATAAGAGACTGTGAGAGCAACTAACCAGTCTCCTAAAAGGCTATGACAGAAAGGACATTCAATCTCAAAAAGCAATTTTTTTTAAACCGTCAGGCTGCAAGATGTATTTTACACAGCACCAACCTCTCCAACAGTGAATTTACAACACAGACACACAGTGCCGACTGAATCACTTGAACAGAAATATTTAACGACACCTCAGACTCGTAGATTTCAAATCTAACTAGTTATTTTAAACACAAGGGAGGCTGGCAGCATAACTCTAGTGTGATGCGGTTAACCACTACAAACATGCTGTCTTATTAAATTACTCTTTAATCACGTTATCTACACACATGCCGCTTCTAGGAATTAGTACATTTCTGCTAGACAATACGCTGGCATTTTTCAAATGAAACAAAGATTGCCATGGGTTTACCTGATAAACTTCTCTGAGACCACACCATGTTCTCATCACCTGATGGCAAGCTCTCACTCTTTCTGTATACCACCTCCTTAAAGTCGATACTGTCAAGTTCCACACAAACCGGCTACCGGTGAAAAGCAGATCTTCCACTCCGCACATGAACACTGAAGCCATGATCTAACTCTTTCAGAATCCCTTTTCAGAACCCTCTCTTCCTGCCTCACGCTGCGTCCTCATTTAAACGCCTGCCGTTAGAGCAGCTTCATTTTATACGGAGTGCAAAGGGTCGGGGTGTTGCGAGAAGTCAAGGTCAAATCTTAAAACAAACTCCTCTTTCACTCTGCTTCCTGGGCAGACACCGAGGCATGCCCTGGGTGTTGCTTGAAGTCCAGCCAACGGCTGCATTGGCTCACCCCAACCAGAAGCTCACACAGCAGCCTTGTACTTCTTAACAGCTTATATAAATCTCTGTTAAGCTTCTGTAGCTACCACTATGTATTCTAATTAAATTTTAACCCCTTTTCCATGTGCCCTGACAACCACCCCATTTATAGAGTACAGGAAAAGAACTAGACGTAGTCCTGAGTGAGTGTCTCCTCCACATTTTGACACTCAGCAGGCACTACACATATACCTATTGCAGAGTGTGTACACACACAGACACACACTCTCTCTCACTCTCTCTCTCCCCTCCTCCTCCTCCCTCCATCACCTCATTATCTGCCTGAAAGGGAACAGCACTGTCATCGGTTCCTTCTGGCTTATCTGTTGATCAAATAGTGCATTAGAAATCCTGTTCTAAACACCTTCAGAAGTAACACATGGAAAATCACATCAGAGGAGCTCTCGCTGCAATAAATATATTAATGTCTCTGTTAGCGTGGCTCTCGGAACCCACAAACAACGTGAGGCGCGCATTCCCCTGGACAACACATTTCACATTACCGTCTGCCTCCTGCGTGGTTATTGCACCTTGTAATGCTGAACGGACCGTCAGCCTGCTAAAGAGACAGCATTTTGATCTACTGTTCAATGAGCGTAATCCTATTAATGCAGCCCTCTTGGCATTAGGAAAACAAACAGCAACCTGGAAGCTGAGCCCGTCACAAACAGACCACAGCAAATAAACATGTTGAAATAATAGCCCACAAGAGAATCACAGGTTTGCCTCAACCGTCAGTATAAAATTAGGCAGCAGTTCTACCTGCTGAGGTTTTAACTCTTAATGCCAGAGAATTACACCTTTTGTTTGCAGACTATTCCTTATTAAAAGGCTATAGGGAGCTGCCCCGAAACGGAAGAAATCAAAGCGGTTACATTTTTTAAAAAAAGAATTCTCATGGGATTTGATCTTTCCTAGCTTTTTGGGGAAAAACTGCTGGGGGTTCCATGTGCCACCCCCGTCTTTACCCGAAGAAAGCAGTCAGCGTGTAGGTTTTGGCTGTAATCCCTAAAAACACACCTTCTCTGGAAAGGTCCCTTTCCTTGGACAGCACAATGAACGGGAAGTGACAGAGCAGTGCACAGCTGAAGCAACAAAGCAAGGTGTGTACAGAATTGCTGTTGCTTCCTTATTTTGGCAATAGTTTGGCGCTGGATAGTTGCAAGACCCCAGTCAAAATGTTCACTGATTCATTTCACATATACACTGATTTATATGGTGGCAGTACTGGGACATACGACAGTGTGAATTGCCAAACAGACCAGCAACACGGAATGCAAGTACTATCGATGGGAAAAAGCATAGAGCAAAGTCTCTGTTTTTTGGGAGAAGAAAGAATCAAGGGAGAGATGGGAAAATGAGCTAGGAACTGCTCAAGAAAAGCCAGCTGAGCTATGCAGAGAAGAGCAGCACAACACGGAGGAATAGACAAAGGCATAGCTAGTCGACTTGCTGGATTCTGACAGCCAGAAGCGGAACCATGATCTAGGTTCGCAGAGAACATCCAGCTGATTGGCAGAGGGTCCAGCAGGCGGGGCAAATCTTCGAGTCAACTCCCTGGGAAGAACCAAGGAAGAGACTGACCATCCAGACTGTCCATCACTGCAATGGGGACTAGGGACAGACCTACAGGTAGACCAAGAGAGGATACAGCTGGCGGGGGATAGACTTCATCTGGGAACCCAACTACTTGAAGACTGGGAGTGAGGTTGCAGACTGAGAGAAACTGAGCCAGCATGAGCAAGAAGATAAAGACATGGGTCATCACCAACACCTTGAGATGGAGAGGCTGTGTCAGCAAAATCCTAATTCAGTAGGTGGAGTCCAACCCCAGGTACCTCCTGGTGGGTGGCAGAGACTCCAAAGTATGTCCTCACTTTAAGGAAGGGGCTAACATAGATGTGCTTCTAAGTGTTTTTTGAAATGGGGTGTGCATTGAATAAGGTGGGACTTAGGTGGCAGGACACCAGGTTCCTAAATAGAGGGTAGGGGGTGCCAGAGGGAAGGTCTGTGCCCGGAGAGTGTGCCTAGGGACCTGGAGACTGGGACAATGACTAGACTTGATTCAGGCTCCAAAAGTCTGAGACATACTGGGGATCCAGAGCACAGAGGCTTGTGTTCCCCTCATATCAGTCCTAATGAGAGGCCAGAAAGGGGCATACGGCAGGAGCAATGATGCAAATGTTGATTTAATGCAGACTTTGAGGGACTAAACCTTTTTGGTAACTAAGCACACGAACACAACAGAACGCCCCTTTGTGCAAAATTCCTACTTGAGCTTTGTTAGGGTGTTTGGAACAGGAGGAGAGGTATCTTCCCAAACAGCCACAGGGCCTTCTTGTAGAAACATAACAAGGACCCTACAAAGGAATTAGCCCCTTGTTACTGATGGGTAAACCAAGGCTCAGAGAAGTTAAGGGGCTCACTGAAGCTCACACAGACATTATCGGACCCACTAGATCACCATGTCTCTTGAGGAAGTTACTTGGGACCCAATTTTTAGAAATGCTGCAGCTCCCAGAGATGCCAAGCAGAACGGTGGGAGTGCAGCACTTCTGACAAATCAGACCCTCCTGGCCTTATTTCTCTCCCCGCCATCTTTAAAATGGGTGCAATGATGCATAGACCTGGCTTAACACAAATAATTCAACATGGGGGAGGCTTCCTTTCTTGGAAGCCCAGATTAAGATAACTGGATCAGCAGGCTAAAAGTGGACTAAGAAGTAAATGGGTCAGTAAGCTAAGGCGGGAACATCTGAGCTAGCTAAGAGAAGAGCGGGAACAACCAGGAGACTGTTCACTAAGAACAAGGTAAAAATGGACAAGAGAAGTCAGGAGGGTAAAGAGGAGGTAAAGAGTAAAGTCGAACATGGCCAAGGCACGGACAGAGCATGCTGTACAGGGACAGGCTCTTGCAAAGCAATCAAGCCAATCCCAGAACATGGGATGCAGTGTGTTGTAAATGCAATGTGATATGTCAACGTATACCAAGGAAGAAGATTTCTGTGTAACTGGACATGTGGCATGCCCTGTACGGACCCCCTCCACTTAAGCCTGATCAGCTGAAGTGTAGTTTAATTGTATGCCAATAAAGAAACCTCAGTGAGGAGCTGAGTACTTGGGAAGCAAATGAATAAGCAGATTTGAGGAAAGTGATTATTCCCCTCTATTTGACATTGGTGAGGCCACATTTGGAGTACTGTGTCCAGGTTTGGGGCCCCCCCTACAGAAAGGATGTGGACAAATTGGAGAGTCCAGAGGAGGGCGACAAAAATGAGTAGGGGGCTGGAGCACAAGACATATGAGGAGAGACTGAGGGAACTAGGCTTGTTTAGTCTGCAGAAGAGAAGAACGGGGAGGGATTTGATAGCAGCCTTTAACTACCTGAAAGGGGGTTCCAGGGAGGATGGCACTAGGTTATTCTCTGTGGTGGCAGATGACAGAACTAGGAGCAATGGTCTCAAGTTGCAGTGGGGGAGGTCTAGTTTGGATATCAGGAAAAACTTTTTCACTTGGAGGGTAGTGAAGCACTGGAATGGGTTACCCAGGGAGGCAGTGGAATCTCCATCGTTAGAGGCTTTTAAGGTCCGGCTTGTCAAAACCCTGGCTGGAATGGTTTAGTTGGGTTGGTCCTGCTTTGAGCAAGGGGTTGGATTAGATAACCTCCTGGGGTCCCTTCCAACCTTCATCTTTTAAGATTCTAGGGTCTTGGAGGCTACTGAGTGGATAAGATCTCAGAAGCTACTCCACCATACCAGTGCCCTTGGGTCGAGTTGTCTGGAGCAGGTAACGTATAGGCCCCAAGTGTGACAGTTGCTACCTACGTTAAGGGAAATGGCACTAGAAGGGCTCATGGGTTAAATCTGAAGAATTAACTGAGTACCATGCTGGAGAAGTAGGTTAAATCTAAAGGTGGACCTTGTGGAGTAGGGGACTAGGTGGCCCCTATGGATTGGAACTAGATGTTTCAGGGGGACACAGAGACCAGGTATAAAAGGAACTCCAGGGAGCAGTATTAAAGGGGAAGGGGAAAAAAAGAATGCTTAGCAAAACACAGCAGAGGTCCGTTAAATGCCATAAATAAATAAGTTATTGGCAAAGCACAGCAGAGGTCTGCTAAATGCCACTAAAAGGTCTCAGAGGCTTTAATCACAAGGTTTATCAGAGGCAAAAATCTCACCTCAATAGGAATTAAGGTGCCGTTGGCTCCAAGTGTTATTGTCCCTACTTTAAATTGGGTGGGGGAAATATACACCTGTGCTCCAGAGTTAGGGAAACCTGCGGCGTCTGGGGCCGCCCCTGGAGACAGGATAGTCCACTGCTGCTCAGGCCAGTTCTAGTATTTACGTCTACATCTCAGGCTGGTTGCAGGCAGGAGTGGAGTTCCGGGCTGAGCCAGGCTAACGTTGGATTTTTGGCTGTCCTGGGTTTCCCCCGTCTCCCTCCCCACAAGAGACATTGGAAAGAAGGCACCAGCGCTGAGGTGGTCCGGGGCAGGCACCTAAGAGGGAGCAGAAATCCCCCGCCACCTTCTGTGGTGTGAGGACATGCCAGAGCAGCTGCTGTCAGTTGGCCCCCGTCATTGGCGCACTGTTAAAGGGACTCTACCCCCAGCACAGCTCCTAGCTGGAGACAGATGGAACCCTTTTATTATGCAGTGCTGTAGGTGGCCGCCTCTGCCTTACACGAGACCCACGTCTGGGCTTCCAGCCCTGTGCCCTTTCCTCTCAGTATTTCAACATGTGGGGTGGCCTGGGAAGGCATAGCTCAGAGGGGAAGTGCAGAGCCTTTTCAATAGTTCTTCACAGTCTCCGCTTTCATTTTAAAATTACATCTCTATCATTCGTGGCTGGGAAAAGATTTGCACAAGGTGAAGGAAGCGTGACCCGTGCAGAGACTATCCCTAAGCCGTCTGAAACCATCTCTCTGAAGTGTGAATTTTCCCACTCCAGTCTTGTCTATTCTGTACAGATTCTTAAACTGTGCTCATCAACATAGCAGCCGAGCACCTGCCAGTAGTACAATGTGATCCCCCACCCATCACGTGTTTGTTCTGTCACACTCCCCCCAGCGGAAGAAGCATGTGCTTGTTTTGGTAGGGTTTGGGGCTTTTTTAATTTAACACACATGCGCATCATGTAAGAAAAAGGAGGGAGGAAGGATCAAATGAGGAAGATCTGCACCAGCGTTCCCGAAGTGTGGTGCACCGGAGAAGCACGGAAGATGGATAAATTAAGCTGTGCAGGTGGCAGAGGCAATGTTGGTTTCATCTTCCTGGTGGTGGAGGGGAAGGGGAAGGCTCAGCTTTCAACCGTTTGGGAAACGCTACCTTAGAGACCTTGCGACCCAGGGGATTCCCCCTCCTCCAGCATGAAACAGTCTCTTTTGTTTTGTGTTTTTAAAGGATGTCAACTTCAAAGTCGAAAGAGACAACACTGCAAAGCGTGTGTTTCCATTTCCCAGCGACGGCAAAAATCTGTAGCAGGATGCTTCCCGTCAAGTAAGTCGCAGCGAGAGAAAATCTGCATCCAGATAATCATCATTCCCTCAGGTAACCCCGCCTCACAAAGGCACCACCAGAAAAATCTTCCATGGCCTCAGTGCATAATGGTCTGTTCCTCTCCGAGTTTAAATATAAAACGGAGAACACAAGAAAACACAGTTTCAATCGTTTTCAAGTTCCACTACCAGCACAGCTTTGTAGTTTAAGAAAATGCTGATTGAGAGATGGAAGAATAATGTCGTTTTGAAGGGGGGAGGGAGAATCCCAGTCAACTGAAAATTAAAACATTTTTAATCCAGATCTGTTGTCTTAACGCCCTTTTTGGTTTTCATTTTTACTTAATTTCAGATGGCCAGGAATGTAAATTCAAGAACTTTCCCATTTAAGATAGTGAGAAAGTTTGTTTTTAAATGAATTAATCTGTCATCCGTGGGATCTTTTTTTTTTTTTTTAATTGGATCAATGTATACGTGGCCTAGTTACTCCTTATGCTTCCCAATCACTTCGTACATCACCCTCTGACAGTCTCATTTTTTTAATTTACTCGTTTGGATGGATTTCATAAAACACTCAGTAAGGTAAATGCCTGATCGCAAGAACTAGGAGTAGGAGACTGTAAAGCCGTCCCTTGCCATCCCCCCAGCTCCTGTGCTCTCCCAAACAGGGAGAAAATCACGCCACGCCATGGGCTAGAGTTTGACTTTGCCAATACAACCATGCAGGGAGCGGAAACCTTTTCATACCCTTCTTACAATGGGTACCTAGACCTTGGGTCCAGACAGAGAAAATTTCACTCACCCTCTTGCTTCCTCTCTGGAGACAGCGATTGGGGAGGATGGGGAAAAAGGTGGAGTCTTGGCTCCATCCTGCTACTTGTTGGTCAGAGCGGAGTCACCACAAGGTAGGCGCAATATAATCAGATACTGGTATAGGTCATCAGCAAGTTACTGTCCCTTGGAAGCAACGAGGGAAATTGTGACAACAGGTGTGCCTGAGTTCCACAGCATCCCAGGGCAGGTGCATTTCTTGCTCAGGGCTGTTTCCAAAGGCACAATCTAGCCTCGTACGGTGAATTTTATCATCAATAATTCTTTGCATGCCCTATGGCACTTGCTCAAAATGCTCTGCAATCCAAATAAGCCTCCGTGCACTTGTGATGTAGGAACATGTCATTGTTCTCACTTTGCAGAAGGCGGAACTAAATCTGGGATAAGCAAAGTGACTGGCCACGGTAACACAAAAAATCTGTTGCAAAACTAACAGTGGAGGATTTAGGTATCTTGATTCCCATTCTTGGGACTTCACCACAGACCTGTCCTTCCTGCCTACGGTAAAGGTAAGAAACAAGCAATGGTGTGGATGAGCAAGGAAGAGCAAGAGACAGTCAAGGGGAGGAAAGGCTATAAAGCATCAGCTCAGAGATGGACTGGGCAGAGGGACGAAGGCAGTGAAGGGTATAAAACCAATATATCATTGTTCTACCACAAACTATTGCATGCGAGAAGGATCAAAGAGTACTATACTGGGGAAGAAGAAGCAAAAGCCTGTGAACCTTGGACACTGCACTTACCAATGGGAAAAAAATGAATCAAGTTTAGGATGGAAGGGTAACAGTTAAACGTAATTCAGAGGTGTTTTGTAGGGGCTGAGCCAGTATCTACAGAAATCAATGGAAATCTCTCTCTTCACTTCTGTTGGCTCTAGATAAGGCTCTGAAGGACTAGTCAGGGTCCCTTTGAAATACTTTTCTATGTAAAATTCGGATGCCCTCAGTGTAAAATGGATATCACAAAAATATAGCAGAAGGTAACCACTATGATACCCAAAAGAGTAACCAGATTCTATTCTAGAGGGGAAAAAAGCCATCAAGAAGTGACTTTGTAGAGGTACCCATCATTTTGAAGGCAACAGAGATGACAGATGTTACACATCTATTTGATCTACTGTCATTTGAACAAGGGTCATGGATTCTTGTTAAGGAATAACTGCGCATGACAAGAATTTGAGGAAAATGCCCTTAAATAAAGAAAAGAACACCTCAGAAAGAAACAAATACTGTGGATTAGAACTGCTAAGTCCTCAGGAGGAGATGATCCGAAGTGGGTTTTCATGGCTGCCTTCCACGCTGATGAATCCTGTGTATAGAGCTGAATTAAACTGTGGGTCCTCCGAACTGTGGCCTATCATTAACAGACACAATCCACCTGCACTGAGTAACAGGAGTATCAATCAATAGCAAAAGGGTGGGTGGTTGGGGGTTCCTTGTCAAGGATACAACACCAAACAGACTCGAGCCCCCACCCAGTCAACTGGGAAATCGTACACTATCCCCTGGGCGTCCCCAAAAGGCCATACTTCCCCTCTCGCAAGCACAGAGCCTGAGTGTAGAAAGTAAACCTTCTGATAAAAGGAAGGAAGTAACACAGCACTGCTTCAGGAAAACAGTGCGAACACAATTCATTAACCCAATGAGCCAGACCCACCCCGCCCCCGAGTACATGGGGTGTGCCCTTTGCCTCTCCCCTTTTGCTTTTCTGCCCCACTGACCATCGTAGTTGCACTGTCCACCTCTCAGTTGTTGGGGTCAGCTCCCGCCACCTGTGGCCCGGCCCCCCTCCCGCCACTGTCAGTCTCCTGGGGTTTCCCAGTTTCCCCAGTAACTTCGGTTCTAGTGAATTTAAGCTTTTCGTGATTTCAGCTCTCCGTCCCCGGGAAACCCCCTGCCGACAAAGAAGTTCTGTCCCTGCTCTGAGTCCTGGGGCTCCCGTTGGACAGATGGATCCAGCAGAGCAGAGAGTCCCTGCTCTTTAACAAAACAAGACGACTCCAGGAGTGATCATTAGTTCTATCTTTTAACCAACCGTGGGAGGGCAACATTTCACGACCCCTGCCATTAACCCAAGAGCAGCCAGACTGACCATTTCCCATCATGCTCAGCACCTAGGTGTGCTTATGCAATCATGCTGAGCACCGAATTGTACACATGCAACACAGAGTCCATGCAAATTAAGTGCCCCCCTTTCAGTTGGCTGACCGGAGAGGGGGTGGGGGGCACTCATATCTTGCTTACACAGGATTAATTTAAACCAGACAGACACACGCAAGCCTGATCATTTGAAGTAGCAGACTGGTGGATAGAAAATGGTTTTAAACATCGATATTTTAAACCAGTGGTTTTCAACCAGGGGCACGCGTATCCTCGGGGTACACAGAGGATTTCAGGGGATACATAAAGTCAACTAGGTATTGCCTAGTTTTACAACAGGCTACACAAAAAAGGCAGTCAGTACAAACTAAAATTTCATACAGACAATGACTTTATACTGCTCTCTCTACTATAGTACAAAGTATAAAGTACAACACTTATATTCCAATTGATTTACTTTATAATTATATGGCAAAAATGAGAAAAGTAGTAATTTATCAGTAAGTGTGCTGAGACGCGCTTGTATTTCTGATTTTGAAAGCAAGTCATTTTTAAGTGAGGTGAAACTTGGGGGTATGCGAGACAAGTCAGACTCCCGGAAGGGGTACAAGAGTCTGGGAAGGTTGAGCGTCACTGTTTTAAACCAGACCTTGTTGTTATTTCGAGGAGCAGGTTTCCCTTTCTGAGTAGATTAAAAGCTCTCTGCATAGTTCTCCCCATAGCAGAGGAGAGACCAAAAAACCCACACCGATAACCCAGGCAATGCAAGTGCACCATGCAGATGGTATGAAACAGAAGACTTCTGCGAGGCTCTGATCAGGGCTTTGTGAAGATAGGTAATTCTGTTTCATGAAGGATTTTGATTTATTTGAACTTGGGTTTCATTCAGGTTAAGACCAAACCCCCAAAATTCTCTGTGAAAGGGATGGATGGAGTCTTGGTGCCGAGGCAATCCGCCTGGCAGACTGCCCTAAGACCACAGATTCTGGAAGCCCTGAATCCCCAGCCTGAGACAGACCAAGTCTGGGCAGACAAACAGGTTGGGCTCCATCAGAACTTCAGCAAAATCAGGCTGGCTGCTAAATGCTCCCATTTCACTCCACCAGTGAATGCCGGCGAAACAACGGCTCGCTTGAGTTTTTCCCAGGACCAGCTCTCCTTGCGCGCCAGCACCGCACCACTTTAAGAGAGACCCCGTTTAGAATTTGCCCTATAAAATATTGATTCAAATGACTTTTGACACACCGGGAAAGAACCGCAGGATTAGCTGTGAAAGAGGACATCTGCACATTGTGTTAATTAAAGTCACACATGTCTAACGCGCTTCCATCCTCCCCTGACAAACTTGTCGAGCTGTGAGCGCTAATGCAAATAACCCCAACCCAAAAGAGAAACAACTTTTCAACACGCCTTTTGCCACAGTCAGGTCCCTCATCAGCTTAGTAAAGATAATTTTCACTATGTAACCCCTTTTAAACACCTGCGACCATCTATAAGAAAAACGGTAGCCTACACACCAAGTTCTACCAAGAGATCATCCATTTTGAGTGCAAGCTCTTTGGGGGCAGGGACCTCTTTCTTCCCTGTGTTTGCACAGTGCCTAGCACAATGGGATCCTGGCCCCATGTCTGTGGCTGCTAGGTGCTATCAAAACACAAATAATAAACATGATCTAAATGAATAATATCATCACACTGGTCCCTTCTGGCCTTGCAATCTATGAATGAATATTAATCAGAAGAGATGAGATGGTGAGAACTGGCAACATTGTACAGTGTTCATCGAGCAATGTCGTTTGAATTGGATGTTCCTTGTGCCAAATACAACTGTAAGTAGGGATAAGCAGGCTCTATTACGCCTTGAGATTCTGGTTAGAGCTCGTACCCTGAAATTGGACTGGTTTTTCAGCGAAGTATTCTGGTTGAAAACAGAACTATTTCGATTCAAAGTGGTGCCATGGTGCCTCTTGGGAGTTGTAGTTCAGGTGCCTTACACTCGGATTCTCCTTTATGGGCCAGACTACATCCCCCCATGATCACCGCCTCCCCTCCCCAAGAGATAGTTCATCATGGTTGTCTCTGGATGTGGTTCATCATGAGAGCTGTAGTACAGCCAGAGGGCCCGGCCCATAGAGGAGAATCAGAACATAAGGCACTTGCATTGAACTATAACTCCCATGAGGCACTGTGGCAATAAAAATATTTTGTTTTTTCAGTGAAATATCAAAATTCTCCACAGATAATAGGTATTTTTCCTGAAAAATTTCATTTAGTCAAAACCCAATTTTCCAACCAAAACACAGTTTCAGTGGACAATTTTCAAATAGCCCTAGTTCAGATGCCACAGTGATGGGCATGGAAAAGAATCTAGGCAATAAAGGCAGATTCTCTCTCTCTGTCACTACTTACACACGGTGGGTACAGTTGACGACCTGAACCATTTCCCTCCCCCAAATACCATGCTCCTTTAACATAGCTGGTCAGAAAATCTTTGCCCACATGAAATTTTGGCAAAATATGCTGTTTCATTGAAGCTGAAACATTTCATGGATACTTACCAGTTTCCACTAAATTTTTGTTGGGAGGTATGTTTGAGTCTACGATACAGAAAGCAAGAGGGAGACATTATAACTGGGTGCTTAGAGTACTGGCTTGAGATATGGTACACTAAGCTTCGAGTCCCTATTCTGTCCCATTTGGGATGAAAAACTCTGCTCTGAGTCAGGAAGAAAGGTGTGGACTTGAATTTAGGTCTCCCACATCCCAGGGAGAACCCTAACCACCAGGCTAGAGTGACTGTCACACAGTCATGTTTTCCTTCCTCACTAGAATTTCAAAATCTCAGTAGTTGCCATGAAAAGTTGCCACAAAACCACACATGCTTTCCAGTCAGCTCTAATAGCCAGGTCACTTAGTGTCTGAACTGGAAACATGAAAGACGCAGGGGCCTCCACCACAGTCAAATCATTCCACGCTCATGAAATCATGGGCTAGCTATGGATCTCCACTACACATGTGGAGTAACTCTACGTAAGAAGGAAGGAGGCGAGGGGGACCATCAGAAATACAGGCCTAAAACTGATGACTGTCCCTGTGTGGGCGAGATAGACACGCATCATTATCACCAAACATGCCTCGTCTACTAAGGACTGCTGCTCCAGCCAGAGTGACCATAGTTGATGGCATCACACCAAGAGTGACGTAGTGAAGTTGCCACATCTGGCTCAATTCTGAGAACCCATGAATCTCGGGGGTGGCCCCAAAGAGTCAAGGCGTGCATCCTTTCGCATGTCAATGGAGAGTTTGAGAACAGGGTGTGCTGCGATGTTTTTTGTCCATGCTGGTCATGTGGCCAAAGATCATGCAACGCCACTTCTGACTGTAGTGAGCGACCGAAGGCTAGCCAGATCTCTGAGAGACTGACCTTTGGCGCAGAGTCAAGCCACTTTACACTCAGGACTTGGTGCTGACAGTGCATATGAAATGTCTCTAAGCAGCCCAAGTCTGCATGTAGGACGGTCTAGGTTTCTGACCTTTATAACAATACAGGCAGTACGCAGGTTAGATAGATCCTGAACTTTCTCTCAGCGCAAAGACATTTTTGTGCCCTGCTTGCTAGTCCCTGATAAGAGCTCCTGCCACAGGCAAGGTTCAAACAAATACAGCTGCAGCACATGCTCCAGTTTCACAAATTAGGAGTCATCCCATTTTTAAATGTTGCAACATCTGAGAGTGAGCTCATGTGTTACCTTGACTCAACTGACATAAAACAGTACTGGCCTGTCTAATGGCACAGGGCCATCCTCAACGGGTGTAATTTGGCATGCCTCCATTTGAAGTCAATGGAGTTACATGAATATAGACCGGCTGAGAACTTGTTCCAAAAAACAAAACAAAAGTGTGCGCCGTTTAGTACTACTGAGTGTCCTGATGCATACACACACGCACACACAGAGCAGAATTTTCAAAAGTGCCTAAATGACTTAAGAATCCTACACCACATTTTCAAAAGTTAGGCACTTTTGAATATTTTACCCACATGCTTCTGTACTGATGTACTCCTCCAAATGTCCCAAACAGGCCCTGTTTAAAACACCCACTCCTGTTTAAAACACCCACTGCTTCACTGCAGTTTACACACTAGGGGCCAGTAATGCTCTGTTAATGGAACTAATCCAAATTTACCAAGAAGTAACAGAGCTGAACTGGGCTTTACGTGCTAATTTCTGTCCAGACGTATACCCCGCATAACCCTATTCAAAACAATCTGCCAAATCCTCAGCTAGAGTAAATGGAACAGCTTCAGTGACTTCAGTGGAACTGGTCAACATTTTTATGTCCAAATTCTTTTTTTCTCTCTTTTTTTTGGGGGGAAGGGTAAGAGGAAGGTGGTGATAAGGCACCCCCAAAGTTTTCATTGTCAGTTTGTTTCTGAAAAACCAAAAACCGAACAGATTTTGTTTCAAACTAAAAGGAACTTTTGTTCTGTTAAAAAAAAAATTCTGAATATTTTCACACAAAACAAATATTTTTCACTTGAATACATCTTTCAAGGGGAGAGCCTTGTCATTTTTCCAACGGCCCTAGAGCTGCGCTGATTTACACCATCTGAGAATCTGACCCAATGAGTTTGTCTCACAGTCCATGCAGAATGTGGCCTGTATAAAACTCCATGGGAGGGCTTAGCTCAGCACAAATTCAGAAGGTAGGTTGCCACCTATAGAATACTGACTGTATTTGGTGCAGAAGAAAGCTTAACTGATGAGATCACAGAACACGGTAGATGACAGCATGTAGCATGAATTAATAAAACACTTCCGTCACCTACACCCCCCCCCACACGCTACAAGTGCTGAGACAATTCTTTTTCCTATCCACCGAATCCTCTGCAGTTTCTGACTTCATCCCAGCAAGTGTTCTGAAAAATCCGTCAGCTTGTGCAAGTTCTAAGCATGATTAGTCTAGATAACACTCAGGATGGAGTTCATCTGCTGCCAAACAGGTGTTCCACAAGAAAAGGTCTTTACTGATCTTTGTACAGCTCGGGAGAAGGCGACTGAATAGGTCGCCCATTCTAGCAAAAGCTAATCCCCTCCCACCCAACACCACTACAGAGAGAATCCCTCTAGCCAACTTCAAAACGACAGTCCCTTCAGCAGATCTGCCTGCTTCAAGTCTAAAAAGAAACCGAGCCATTACCCTCTCCCATTTCTTTAATCCTGTCCCAATGTGCTGCAGGGAGCAATCCTGAATTGGCAGTGAGACAGCCTAGATGCTCCAACGGGTCTTTTCCACCTCTAGCTACAATTCTAACCGCACTCTGGCAGGATCTGCTTCTGCACTGGAGAAGGGAATGGCAAGGCAGATCAGGATCTGCCCAGCCCGCTTCCTCTTTCATAAACGCCTTAGAGGAGCGGGGCCAGCAACACACCCCGAATGGCTCTGTGCTTGATGCACTAAGCCAGCACCTTGCCCAGCTGGAATTGCCAGGGCAGCTCAAAAAAAAAATTTTTTTTGCACTTAGCACCACTCCCCCTAACATCTGGAAGAAATAAGAAAAAAAGTCAGGCAGGGCAGAGTGTAAAATTGGAGCATCTTTGGCAATTGAAGCACCCATGGGGGGAGTTTTTGGGGGGTGGTAGGGGCAAACAAGAAAATGATGAATCCTTCACTTTTTAAAATTACAGTGTCAAAGAATGGCTCTGAGACCATAAGCTATTGCTGCAAATGGGGCATGGACACCATTTCCCAGCCTGACTGCGTCACGTGAAATGATTCAGAGTGTGCCAGTCTGCAGCCAAAATCAAAATCCTCAAGAGAGAGGCATTAAATATACCGGTGCCATGTTTATTCTCAGACATAGCATGTAGAGCCATTGTAAAATGCTGGCCTTTTCATATCGGTTGAGCGACCCCGCATTTGGCTATCCACCTGCATCGAACGAATGGCACTCCATGCAGTGAACTGGAGTGTAGTTTAAATGCAGATTGGACACATCGGGAATTAACCCTTCTTTGGAAAATACTGATACAGAGGTCAGCCAATAAGGGAATTCAATGGTAGGAGGAGGTATGGTTTACACCCACAGCTCTTTATAGTGCTCCTATAGGCCCAGCCTAAGGCCTAAGGCCCAGCCCTTTAACTCTTACTAGTACACAGACTTTATAGCAGCAGAGCCATTCCTCAGGATTGCAGTTGTGGTCCCTGTTGCAGCACATCTCAGGATCAGAAGTCGCTCCAGCCCTCGTCCAATAGTCACTTGCCTAGGGAAAACCGCTCCAACTGGCTGCCTTCCCCACTTCCCTGCCCCCCGGACGAAAAAGAGTCAGTCCAAGCTTTTATAAGAGGCAGGCACCAGAGCTTTCAGGATTCAGCAGAGGAAGTTTTTGGAGGGGCAGGACAAGAAAATGCAACTAACAAAGCACAGCCAAGTCTTCACCAGATTCATTGGGTCTGCATGTATTATCCCCATTGTCTACCCTCCATTTGCACTTCTAGATTGCAAGCCCTTCTGGGCAGCGATCGTCTCTTGCTTTGTTTATACAGCACCCAGCACGATGGGGTCACCATCCTAAATGCACCGTTTGGATGCTACCACAATATAAACACTTAAGTACATGCCCCACAAGAGGAGCAAGGTCACGACCCTGTTTCCTTTCTCGATGGTCAGCAGAGATGGATCTGCTCAAGGGGCAGGAAAGGGGAACAAAATGCACCCGGGGAAAGGATCTAACACAGGCAGGTTCCCAGGACATTGTACTTGCTTTGTGCAAGTGCCCTCTAAGCACCTCTGGTCCAGTGTGGACTGTAGCTTAAAGCCCTGTTCATCATAGATGTTTTCATGTTTGAATGAAAATGTGTTGCAATTAAATTGCTGTCCTTGGGGACTTGATCCAATGCCCATTGCAGTCAAAGGGAGTTTTCTACTCACATCAGCAGTGTTTGTGACATGCCCGTATAGAATAAAAAGTGAGCTTCAAAACATGGTGCACTTCCCTAAAAATGTTTTGCAATAAGAGGGACACATGTTGGGCAAACATAACACAGTTGAAAAGGAGAGGGTAGATGTAGATTTATGGCATCGACTCTAGCAAGCTGCCAGTCCCAAAAATATTCTGAGCTACACCAAACAATTCACTTTTGTGGGTATGCTGTATATACAGGGGGGATGCATGATAAGATTGCAAGCAAGGTGATTAAAAATGATATTACCCATTCCTAGGGCAACTAATTCCTTCAAAATACTTGTACAGTGAGTGTTTGACAGTCTTCGCACCAAAAAGCCAATGACAATCTAGAATTCAGAAAGGTGGGGAGTCAATAGGCTTTGTTTATTACAGCAGTTTAGCTTTGGCACAAACAGTGCTTTGAAGTGCTGCACACATCTAGAAATCAAATCTCAGCATTATCTTGGGTGCCTCATCATGCAAGAAAAAACAACTCCAGTAGCACAAGGTATTTCAACCATGTAATCCAGAGGGATCACATCCATTTGACAGGGCTCTGACCTCTGTTAAAATTAAAGTGGAAGCTGAGCCATTCAAAGCATGCAAGCTACTGACTACTTAAGCAGTAGGATATTTTGCAGGCGGAGGAAGGTGTAAGGTAAGCTTAACGCCACAGTAACCAAAAACAGGGAAAGTAACAAAGTACCCTTTTTTATCTCCAGAAGACAGCCGAGATAAGGAATAATTAACACATTGTGTGTGGGCCTGGTCCAAAGTCCATTGGAGTCAATGGAAAAATTAACTGATTTCAATGGGCCTTAGATCCGGACCTAATACAACATTTCCTTTTCTTTTCCTGGCATGTAGCGTTTCTGAAAGGAGCAACGTCTTCTGTTTATCCAGAGCAGTCGTCCAGCACAGACAACTGCTGTGCGAGCGCCCTCCATGCTGACACGCCAAGGGGCTGCAATTCTAAGTGCTACTTATTAACAGCCTGATGTGGCCGGCTGGTAATTAATACTTTGCACTTAAACAGCGTTTTTCCATCAAGGGATCTCTAAGCATTTTAAAAACATTAATTCACTGACCCTCACAACAGCCCTGGAAACAGGAAGAATTTTTATAACCATCTTATAGATGGGAACGTTAAGACTCGGGCGTTTATTGACTAATCAAGTCACAGAGCAAGTACGTGGCATATCTGGTAACAGAATGTAAGAGTCTTGACTCCCAGCCCTTAGTTGTGACAGCTGGGACCCCTCAGTGATTAGTTCTCTGCCCCTTCCCCTCAGCCCCCTCAATTTCCAGAAATCCCTGGCTATGCTCCACAGGTCCTTGCTACACCACTACGAACAAGTGCAATTATAGTGCACATCTGAAACGGCTGCTCCAGTGGAGTCCCTCCGTAGCGCTCAAGTCCACACTTTTTAAAAGAAAAACCGGTGCATCCAGGGAAAGGATTGACGCCAGCAGTGGTTTTTAAGCAGCCGCCCCTCCAGTGGGAACAGTGACATTTGGAAGTGTCAGAAACACAAAACAATGAGAAAGGAAGTTAGAAAGGGAAAGGGGGGAAGTCACGACTGCCCATGTCGATTGTGACAACGTTCGCTGAGTCAGCCCAGTAAAGGAGAGAGGAAATGGAGGCCTCGCCCCTCCGAAAAGCAAACGACAGTGAGCCAGGGGAGTGTGTCAGAACAAAGACTGTGGCGGGTTGTCCTACGCAGAGACCACAACCCACAAGAGGGTCCACACTTGGAGAGGGAGGGTGGAAGGGGTCAAAAGTGACCTCACAGAATCCTAGACGATGAGGGTTGGACGGGATCTCAGGTGGTCATCTAGTCCAGCCCCTGCTCAAAGCATGGCCCACCTGGACAAAACCATCCAAGCTAGGACTGTCAAGCCAGGCCTTGAAGACCTCTAAGGATGGAGCGTTTGCTCCCACAGAAGGCCATGGAGTAATGCTGATTAATGCCAGCCACGGGCCTCCAAAGTTACCTCCACCAGCTACCACTTGCCCTTCCTGCGGGGCAGAAGCGGTTTTATTTGTAAGTCTTTGAGCCTATGCTGGTGTCCTTTGGACACTACTCCGCCAGTCCTGCTACCAGGCTGCTGTGAGCCTGGGTTCATGCAGCATTTTGAGGCCAGTTCTGCTCTCCTTGAAATCACGGGCAAGATTCCCGCTGACTTTCGAGTGGGAGATGGATCAGGCCTTCACTGTAAATCGCTGAGATGGGGCAATGTGTGGCTTTGTAGCGGATATCCGGGTCACCGCAGCAGCACCACCGCTGGTGGGACAGGCTAACAGCAGCAGAAACACTGGGCCAGATATTGGAAATTCATCGACATAAAATCATGCCCTTCTCTTCACAGGCTATCGAGGGGAAGTGACGTCTGATTCATCAGGACTCAGGAGAGGGGAAGCAGAGAGGGTGGGAACATGCGAGGTCTGAAGGAACCAGTCTGAGGGAGAAGCCAGATGGCATTGCTTGGAGTTTGGTTGGCATTTCAGGACTTCCTCTCTGTAAAAGCAACTCCACGGGCAGAGGCAGGGAGAAGAGTCACACGCAGAGATAAGAAGTCATTCTAAATGTGACTCTCTTCCTGCTCTGGCTCCCCATAGTTTCATCAGCTCCAGCTCCACTGTGTACCATTCTGTAACACCACAGCCCCCCCCCACAGACCAGGCAGCTAGTCTAGAAACAAGTACGTGTGTGGCTTTTTATTCCGGTTACAATGGATACAAATAAAAGTTCAGCCTTTGCGAACTACCACCACACAGTGCCATATAATCCCTCCCACCCCCACACTTAGAATGGAAACAACACTGGTAACTGACTGCTCCCTGGTGCCAAATGACTTTTAAGAGGATGGAAGGGGGTTTAAAGAGCTTTTTCAAAAATACTATTATTTCTTTGTACACAATGGGCTAAAGAACAGGTGCATGGACCGACCTAGCTGCTGTTCTAATACTGATGCAATCCATGTTTCGTGTTTATAACAAAAAAAGTATTTGTTTTCAATGGGTGCAATTTTCATTGGCCAAGATGGCCTAAGAATAATGGGCTCGCCCCATCCTCCTAAGAGACAGCGTTATTTGACCTCAGCTAGCTCTGGGAAGCTATCTGGAGCAGGAAGAGGATGTCTGGGAACAAACTAAGTGCTTGTATCAGGCCCTTCAGGTGGTCATGGGGGGCCCCCGATGCTGTAAAACTCCCTGCAACTCACAAATGAGCTGTTTGAATAGGAAGCTAGATGTTATCATGCTGCGGCTGGTCTCACCTTGAGCCCTCAACTTACAGGATCAAGACCACTTCACCCTGCACATCCCATATTGATACATGGGAGGGGACCTCCAGTTAAGGCTAGACAGGAGATGGAGGACCATCGCTTTACCTCACCTTTCTTCATAGCCTCCTTACCCGCTTTTCAAGTCTTGCAGGACTTCAAGTCTTGCACAAAAGGAACAGGGCCCCAGTAAAAATGAGGTACGCTATGGGGTTTCAGTGGCTGTGACCTTCTTCCTGATCCTACATAGTGCTACATTTCTGCAAGGTGCGGAGCAACCTTAAATATCCACTGAAGTCTAGGGGACTTGAGGATACTCAGCACCCAGCAGGAGGCAGCCAACACCGTCAGAATAAGGCTCATACAGCACCACCTCATTAACGAGGTTTAGGTTTTCGCTGGAGGAAAGCTAAGGACATCGTGTATTTAGGCATTCTTCTAGTAAAGTGTGGCTGGTACTACTTTCCCTAAACCTGTGTATGTGGGAGGAGGGGAATTAGCTTAACGTAACTCAACTTGATCCTGTCCATTGGTAAATCAAATTTAAAAAACAAACCCCAAAGACTGAGAAGACAGCAGTCCCTGGACTACAATTCACGTTTCCATCTGAATAAATTATGCATTAGTCTTACACCAGGTACAACCCGAGAAAAGCACCATCTGTTTCTCAATATGGGAACTCACAGTGATGAGAGACGGGATTTACTTGTATATTCTTTTCGGTACACCACGGAGCTGACGGCATGAGGTCCGCCACCCGAGCAAGGAGTCTGTCGCCTGCCTGCCTACACATTTGGGAAATGCCCTGGTGAAGTGTGGGTTACAGATTATTTATTCTCAAACATATGGCATGTGCGCATAAAGCCAGCTCTAATGAATAGCCCTTGATGACGTTTCATGCCATTGGAATATTGCAGGCAAGGCAGATTTTCCAGCTGTTTGCTCTGCGTGCCAGAGCACATTTATAGCAGCATTTTCATCTCTAAGTATTCCAAGGATTGCCATCCGTATTTGATTACGAAATTGTCTCAGTT
>VOCS01060293.1:0-18214 GCA_007922155.1 Mesoclemmys tuberculata | reverse complement strand
CAGCGGTAGGGGCGCTCGCCCGTGTGGACGCGCTGGTGCCGCACCAGGTCCGAGCTCTGGCTGAAGGCCCGGCTGCAGTCGGGGCAGCGGTAGGGCCGCTCGCCCGTGTGCGTGGTCTGGTGCTGCAACAGGTGCGAGCTCTGCCGGAAGGATTTCCCGCACTCCCCGCACTGGTAGGAGCGGCTGGCCGGCTTGCGGCGAGGGGTCGCTGGTGGGGAGCGGCGGGGTGCCGGGGCTGCGGCCTCCCCGGCAGCTCCTGGGGAGAGAGAAGGGAGAACCGTGGGTGAATGGGGCAAATTGCTCCCCCTGGGATTGGAAAAGGAGGTTACTGACCTGTAACGGGAGGTTCTTCAAGACCTGTGGTCCCTATCTGTATTCCACAGAGCGTTTACACATGCGCCGTGTGTCCGGAGCCGGAGAATTTGAAAGTAGAAGCGTCCATTGGTCTGTGTGTTCACCCTTGCTCCGCGTCATGGTTTCGTCCAAAGCGATAAAGGGTGGGGAGGACCGACCACAGCGCCAGTTCCTTCTGCACCGCAAATTGAAGAGAGCCGCAGCGGAGGGGAAGGAGGGTGGGCTTGAAATACAGACAGGGACCACACATCTCAAAGAACCTCCAGTTACAGGGAAGTAATCTCCTCGTCTTCTTCGAGTGCTGATCCCAACTGTATTCCACAGAGGATGACTGAAGAGCAGTACTTAAATCCTCCCATGTGTGGCGATCGCGCGTCCCTTAACCCTTTCCGCTATGGCGATAAACAGTCTAGGGGACTTCCTGGAGGGTCTCATCCTCAGCAGGAAGGCCATGGCCCTGCAGACGTCGAGGGAGTGAAGGCACCACTCTTCCACTGAGGTGTGAGGCCTCGGAAAGACGGCGGGTAAGCACAGGTTGGTTGAGCTGAAACCGGGATACGACCTTAGGTGGGAACGTGGGCTGCAGGGAGATTTTGTTCATGTAGAATGTGGTGGTGGAGGTCCGCCGTCATGGCCCCCGGTTCAGCTGCTCTTCTCGCGGAGGTAACAGCTACAAGGAAGGTGACTTTTGTGGAAAGGAGGGGCAAGGAGCCTGTGGCTTGAAGGGTGGTTTCATTAATGTTGCGAGAATGAGGTTGAGATCCCACTGGGGAGCAAAAGGTTGAACAAATTCAGAGGAGACTCTTCCAGTCAATGGGTGTGTAAATACAGCGGGGAAGGTGCAGACATGGAAAAGGTGGGAAAACCAGAACTGACGTGGCCAGAACAGGGCCACCAGAATAACAGAATTCTCCCACCTCATCTTGTGGAGGACTCATGTCAGGAGTGCTAATGGGGGAAAGGCATAATTGATCTGGTCTGACCAGGAGAGGACCAGGCATTACCTTAGGAACGGGCACCGATCCCCCTCCTGGAGCTGTTGGTGCAGGAGGCAAAGAGGTCTGTGGTCGGAGTTCCCCGTTGGCTGAAAATGTCGTTGACTACCATGCTGTGAAGCTTCGATTCATGATCAACTACAAATTTCCTGCTGAGAGAGTCCGAGTCCCTGGAAGATAGGCTGCCGACAACAGGAATTTGTGGGCAATGCACCAATCCCACAGACGAACCGCTTCTGCATAGTGCATAGTCGACCTCGTGCCCCCTTGTCGGTTGACGTAACAAACAGTGGTGGCATTGTCACACACATTGAGAACACGATGGGAGTGAACGGAGGGAAGAAAGGCTCGACACGGTGTCTGCACCACCCAAAGCTCTGGGATGTTGATGTGCTTTCTGGATTCCCAAGGGATCCAGGTCCCTTGTGTCATGAGTGATGCATCCGTGACGATCGTCCTGTCTGTGGAGGATGGGAGGAACAGTGTCACCTTCCTTGGGTCCATCCACCATTAGGGAGGGGACTGACACCAGAAAGTCCATAGTCTGTCACATGGTTGAATAGGCTCCCTGGAGCCACAGCTGAAGGTGGTGACCTACGTGTGGCCAAGGAGGGCTAGGCAGGTCCTGACTGGAACAGAAAGCCCATTGTCTACTCAGGCAACAAGTTCCCACAGGGTCTGGAACCTGTCCCTCAGCCAGTAGGCCTGTGCCAAGTCTGCGTCGAGGGAGGCCTCTATGAAATGCAGAGCCTGTTTGGGAACCAAAGTTGATTTTTCGACGTTTACTCTCAGCCCATGGAGGAAAGGAACCTGAGTGACATGGAGGTCGAGGTTTGTCCCTGGATCACACAGAAGAAACTTTCTTGAAGACTTCTGAAGTGGAGTTGAGTCCAAAGAGTAGGACCCTGTATTGGAAGCACTGAGGGTCTACCGTGAATCTCAAGAACCTTCTCTGGGTCAGAAGGATGTCTGTGTGAAAAGAAGCGGCTTGCATATTGAGAGCTGTAACCCACATCTCTTTCTAGCGACGGTCTGATGACTGACCACACAGAACCTGGGCTTGCAGATGAAGCAATCAAGGCAGTGGTGGTCAAGGATTGGTTTTCACCCGCCCTTTTTCTTGGGTGCCGGGAAATACATGGTATAGGACCCCATGCCGAGAGTCCGGAGGAATGTGCTCTACCACTCCTGTCTGCAGTAGGGAGTTCACGTCTAGGGAAGTGGCCAGGGTATGCCAAACAATGGTAGCTGGGAGGAGAATGGCATCACTGATTGGTAGGTCGGTATCGGGGAACTGAAGGATGTCCAGAAGTTGGTGCTATTGTTCCCTCCAATGGAACATGGAAGTCCTCCACCACCATGCGTAGGAAGTCCTGGAAGGCAACAGTCATCTGGAACGGGAAGGCTCCAAAGGTGGATACTGGGGCCAGGACCCCTAGTACGGATCTGGTGGATGCTGCAAAGGGACCCAAGGAGTAGGAAAGCAGTGACTTCTCTGCTGGGGGGAGAGGAGGGTGCTGCCACGAAGCTGGCGGTCCCCTCGGGGATGTGTAGAGGCCGTATGCGATGGGCAGTCTTTGTGCTTCATCCACACCCTCCAATGATGAAAACTTGGACCCTGGTTCCACTGGTGGTACCCTTGGAGCCAGGAGAACCATATAAACCAAATCAACTGCGGTATGTCCCAGGCTGGAGAACGTAACTCCCTGGGCACAGACAGCAGAAGAAGACGTGGAGAACTTGGTTCCCCAAGGGCAAAGAGTTCACATGCTCCGGCACCGGCTTTAACCTCTCTGGTGTTAGTGGCAGTGCTCTATAGCTGGAACTGGAGCAGAGGACTGTCTCGAAACCGACGGTTCCTTTGATCTTAGGAAGGCCGGCGTGGAAGGCAAGCATGGCTCGGTAGCGGCAGATCTGCTGCTCTACGTGATATCTTGTCCTGCTTGTGAGCCCTGGAATGCTCCGCTTCTCTGTGGCTGGACTCGCGGAAGGCGCATTGTCCTTGTTAGGCCTGGAGGAAGACGTACAGCCGTGCTTACGCGTGTGCTTCCTTGCCTCCTGATGAGAACCCGGCACGGGTCCATTGTGCTGGTACCGGCAGAACCGGAACGCAGTCTCCATGGTTGAAGGCATGCTCCTGGGGTTCTCAGGCCAATGCCCAAGGGGGTTCCCTGGCCTAGGTCCCACCGCGAGCCCATGGTGAAATCTGTGAAGGGCTTCTTGAGGCGGAGAGGCCGGCATTCTCGGCTACGGCTTGGGAAGGCCAAGCAGATGTGGCACCTGGATGAAACATGAGCGCCTCCCAAGCAGAAGAGGCTCCTCCCTCACTGAGAATGAACGTGGGCAGGAGGTGCCCCGGCATCTTTGACATATTCCAGTCCCCAGGCCTGAGTGCTGGGTTGTGGGGGGTGAGTTGTAAACAGATCCCTCCAAATCTTTCCTCTCCGAAAAGGTACTTCTAAGCCCTAAACTACAAGAGCAGCAAAAACTAGAATAAAATACACTATACAACTCGACAACTGGGTTTTTTCTGAAGTGCATAAGAGATGAGAGGACACTAGCCGCTCCGACCCGGATCATGTGGTGGTGAGAAAGGACTGAAGGCAGGGTCAGTCCATCCTGCCCATCATCGCCTTGGACAGAACTGTGAGGTAAAGCAAGGTTGGGTGTGTGGTCCAATGGACACTACTACTTTAAAATTCTCCAGGCACAGGCGGAAACCCTCAGTGAAATACAATAGAGACCATCACTCAAAGATCCACTGAAAGTGAGGGTAAAACCCAGGAATCCTGGCTCTCAGACTCCCCTGCTCTAACCACTAGAGACCACTCCCCTCCCAGAGACAGGGAGAGAATCCAGGGGTCCTAGCTCCCAGCCTCCCCTGCTCTAACCACTAGACCCCACTCCACTCCCAGAGCCAGAGCCAGAACTCAAAAGTCCTGGCTCCCAACCCTAACACAATGGGGTCCCAATCCGGGCCAGGAGCTCTGATGCTAAGGGTTATAACAGCGAGTGTCAGGGGACACTGTTTGAAAGGGCCCCAATTATGACCTTCCCCTTAAGGGTCTCCCTCATTCCTCACCTGTGTGGATCTCACTGGGGGTCCCCCCGGCCTCAGGAGAGGGGAGATCAGGGCCCCACGGCTCTTCCCCTCGCTCCATCCACCTCACGTCAGCCTTGGGGAGGGGAAAGCCTGGGGAGAAACATGGGGAAATGATGGTCAGTGGGGCCCGATCCCCCACTGGGGTCAATGGGGCATGGCTTCAGTGATGCCAGTGGGGCAGAGGGGGATACCACTGGTAGGTCCTAGCTGGGAACGTGACGGATTCACCATCGCTCAGAGGCCTGTCATGGGCGTGGGGTGTCTCTCTGAAACCTCCGCTCTAGCTTGGCCATCAGATATGGGCTGGAAAGAGGAATCACCAGGTGGGACCTGTAGTCTGGGTTAGGCGGGAGGCCAAAGCTGATGGTGCCCATGGTCCCTAGCCGGCTGGAGGTGTCTGAACGGGGGACCATGAAAGGGTTAAAGACCTTCTCTGTTCTCCAGCTCCAAATGAGTGGGGCTCAGCTCGGTGGGGGGGCCAGGTCCCTACCTAAGGCCGGGGCAGCTCCATCATTCTGCTGCATGGCATCCCTGGCCATCTGCTTTGCCCCTCGTCCACCGGCACCAGCGCCTCCCCTTGGCCTGGAAAGACACATGGCCCCACACTGAGTGGCTGCACTCACGCAGCCGGCAGGACGGAGCCCGATCTTGGTTCTGTGCAGTGCCTGGCGCAACGGGATCCCAATCTCTGCAAGGTAGTGGTGTGGGGGGGATGCGGGGGGGGGAGGCATTTGTGTTGCACCTGGTGTGACGGGGCCCTGATCTCGGTCAGAAATCCGAGGCACTAAGTAGTATTAATTCATTATTTTGATATGGTCCAATCAGGCTGGTACCTAAAGGCAGCTGAGATCAACCCCTCCCCTCTGCCCCCCTCCCCCACAATCAGACGTGACCCAAGACTGTCCCAGAAACATCTGAGATAAGAACCTGGTCCTGCTCCCTTTGCAATCAAGTGTGACTCCGGATTGACCCTGGGAGGAGGGGGAGGGGGTCGGGCTGAAATCAGAATCCAACCCTGCCCCTGTAACACTCAGGACCAGGACTGACTTCAGATTGACCCCAGGGGAGCCGAGATCAAAATCCAGCCCTCCCCCCTGCAATCAGGAGTGACTCCGGATTGCTGCTGCAGGGGCAGCTGAGATCACAGCGCTCCCCAAACCCACATCAGGGCCCTGCCCCGCCCCCTCTCGGGACCCGCATCTCCCGGCCCCTGGACTCACCGCTCGGCCGGGGGGACGCTGGCCCTTTAAGGGCGCCCCGAAAGCTGCCAGGGGGACGGTGAAATTCCTCAGTTCCCAGGCTCTGCCCCCGCAGGGGGGGGCATGGGAAGAGCCCTTCATTATGACGTCACAGCCCTCCCAGGAAGGACGTGTCTGAGCTCTATGGTTTTAACCCCTTTGTATCCAGAGGGCAATCGCTCCATGCCCCTGGGGCTGGAGAGCGTTACGTCTTTTCTGTCCTGCCCGGCTTGCCGTAGCGAACGGAGCGAGACTATTATGGGGTAGACCAGACAGAACTAGCTGAGCTTTGAGCTGGAGACTAAACTCACTGGGTCTTGGGTGGGCTGGCACATCTCTGTGTCCCTGCCTGCTGGTTTCTCTCTGAGCGCAAGGAGCCTCCAACTATCCCAACATAACGTAGGGGTGAGGAGGACGATGGACCTATGCCTGGCCCATCGGCGGGGAGCAGAACGCAAGGAAAACCTTTTGCCGTTCCATGTGGCCGCGCTCTTCGCGCTGACGGTGGAAACCGAAAGTAAAGCCGACAGATCGGGAAGGGGGAGGAAGCAGCGCAAAGGAAATTACTAGTAATGGGGTGTGAACAACCCCGACACAGGTGAATAAAAGACACTAAAAAAGGAAGAAGAAAAAAGACAGCGATGGCTACACTTCCTGGGACATTTTTGATGAAACTGTGGCGCCATGGAGCTCGTATACTGAGCGTTTTGAGGTTTTGTTGTTCCAAATGGAATTGGAGATGATAAGAAGGTGGCAACTTTCTTAACTGTTGTGGGAGCGAAAACATTTGGTCTGCTGCGCCGTTTAGTGCAACCTGATAATCCAGAGCCAAAAGCTTACAGTGACATTGTGAAAATCCTGGAGGACATTTTTCCCCCAAACCACTGGTAACTGCAGAGAGATTTACGTTCCACAAAAGGAATCCAGAAGAAGGTGAAGCAATTGTGCAATCTGTAGCAGCTCTGAAGAAGCTTGCTGAGCACTGTGAATTTAACGATGTGTTAAATGATGCGCTGTGTAATAGGTTAGTGTGTGGTTTGCACAATGAAGCAATAGAGACGTGCCTATTGACAGAGGCCCAGCTCGCCTGGCAGAAGGCCATTGAAATTGCAATCTCTATGGAGCTGGCCACAGGGGAAGCCCAACAGCTTAGTGCATGGACCAGCGTGCATAAAGTGTCACAAGAACCTACCCACAACTCAGTGGGAGCTGGGAATGTTACTGCTGTGGTCACCATGCATTGGAATGCTGGGATAAAGACCTAGTGTGTTGACAGTGTGGCCAAAAGGGACACATTGAGCGTGCCTGCAAACAAACGAAAGAAGGGTCAAACAGAACAAGCAAGCAGAAGGAAAAAAAGCCTGATGTCTGGTGGACCAAAAAGAGAAATCTGCATTCAGGAGAGCAGGTTCTGGATGATCATAATGGCCCCCAGTCAGAAGAAGAAGTGCCACTCCATGTCTTGTTCATGGCAGTTGGCTCACACGAATACTGGGTAACCCGCTGTTGGAAGGTAAACCTGTACACATGGAACTGGACACCGGCGCAGGAGTTTCGCTGGTCTAAGACACTGTGCATGAAAAGAAGCTAAAACATCTCCTCCGTAAGCCGCCAAGTGCTGTTGTGAAGATGTACACAGGAGAAGCTGTACCCATGTTGGGTACTGCTGATGTTAAAGTGGAGCTCAGCGGACAGACTGCTCAATTGCCACTGTTTGTGGTGGAAGGCATTTACCCTCATGCAATGGGAAAGGCATTGCTTAAGAAGATCCAGCTGAATTGGGCAGAAGTGCACAGGATGCTAAAGAAGAAAGAGGTCTGACAGCTGCATTAAAGAAACATGCTGCTGTTTTTGGAGGGGACTAGAAATCCCTGTGGTTGACATAAGTCTGGTAAGGCTTGGTAAGTCTGAGTGCTGAAGGATTCTGGGAGAAAGGCCTCTTAGCATTAGACAAATTGCCTGGCCAATCACTAAGAATACAGAACTTGCCCCTGGCACTGACATAAGCCATGAATGTTTATCCAGGCTGTGTGTACAAAGCTGAGCCGATGTGACAGACCAACGATCATGGTCAGCCAATGGCCAGTTCGCCTAGTGTGTACACGTGGGTGTGTGTAATGGTGAATCTGGGACTAACGGACCTGGGTCAACTGATCCTGTAGAACAGCCCCACGTCAGGTGCCCGGGTGAATATTTGACAATATGGACATATCAGCCGACCCCCATTGTCCCTCCCAAAATTAATTAGAAAAAGAAGTTATAAATAATCATGATATGCTAAATAAGTGCTAGCAGAGTGTGTTTTGAGGGCATTTGGGAAAAGGATATAAGTACAGGGCACATGCCAGGGAGAGAGAGAGACACTCCAATTAACATCTGAAGAGGGACTTTAGAACCAAAGTCAGGGTAGCCGACACCCTACCACAAAGGACCATTAAATAGATCAGGTACTCAAGGAGAAGAACCAGAGTCAGGGTAGCCAAGACTCTGCTACGGGGGACTCAGAAAACAGACCAAGTACCTAAAGGAACCAAAAGAAGGAAGGAAACAACCTCCATCTACAATTGGTATCTGTATCTGCTTTGTTTGCTAATCGGGATACTATGTGGGACCAAGTCCTGAGAATTTATGCTTGTGAAATTGAGGCTTACTAAGGAAAGGCATTGTATAGTTCTTTCTATATGTCTGTGATACCTGCTTTTCAATAAATAGCTCTGCATTGAAGAGATTGTATCTTAGTCTTCACTGGTATGGTAATTGGGTGCCCAGCTGTGGGTACATGAATAGATCCTGGCCTAACAGGGACCTGGGAAGTATGAAAGGAATCACTGTGAAACAGGACATTAAGCCTGACAGTCATCCAAAATGTCTGAAAGCCAGAACTGTGCCATCTGCCATCAGGCCAAAGATTGAAATGGACCTGGTGCGCCTGGTCAAGAATGGAGTCCTAGTACCTGTTATCCACAGCCAATGGGCAACCCCAGTCGTTCCAATATTGTAGAAAGATGGCTCCATTCGGATTTGTAGGGATTTTACGGTCACTGTTAACCTGGTGTTGTGTGCAGGGCTATACCCTCTTCCCCGCATTGATGACCTCTTCACTGGCTTGGCTGGCGGACAAAAGTTCAGCAAGATTGATCTGCATCAGGCATATTTACAGATGCATGTCGATGAGAAGTCCCAAGAGCTGTTGACTATTGTGACGCACGGGCTGTACCAATACTGTCGCTTGCCCTTTGGAATAACGTCTGCTCCAGCTTTGTTCCAGAGAGCTACGGACCAGATCTTGAGTGGTTTGCCAGAGTCCAGTGCTATCTTGACGACATACTGGTCACTGGCAAGAATGAGGAAGATCACCATAAGAACTTGGAGGCCACGCTACAAAGACTGGAAGAGTACGGCCTATGAGTCCGTAAAGAAAAATGTGAATTCTTCCAGCCCTCTGCTGAATATTTGGGACATGTCATTGATGCTACTGGCCTTCATAAGGCTCCTGCAAAGGTCAAGGCTATTGTGGAAGCTCCACCGCCTCAAAATGTGAGCCAACTTTCCTCTTTTTTAGGGCTATTGAACTATTACAAAGTGTATTCCACAGTTCGCAACATTACTAAAACCACTACATGAACTCGTTGGCCAGAACAAGCTCTAGAAATGGACTGAAGCCTATGATCTTGCATTTAAAAAGGCTAAACACTCGTTACTAAATTCAGAGGTTCTGACTCATTTTGACCCATCTTTACCTCAATAATTGGCCTGTGATTTCTCTCCTTATGGCGTGGGAGTGGTCGTGTCACACATTACATCTTTGGGAGAGACCCATTGCTTTTGCATCATGCACTGTAACCAAGTATGGCAAACTGCCAGCTTCCCCCCTGGTGGAGCTCAGGCTTTAGCTCTGTTCCTTGGCCAGGGCACCCCCAGCTACCTCGTCTCCCCTGGCTGTAGAGGAGCTCTGTCTCCTGGCCTGGGAGGGAACCTTCTCTTCCAGCTGCTACCAGCCTTCTGGCAGCTTCCTCTGTGTTTGTTCCCTCCCCCTCCTTTAGGGAAGGCAGGGTTTAAATACACCTGGCCTGGCCCTTCATTGGGGCCAGGTGCCTCTAAACGCCCTGCTGTGCTTTCTCTCCTGCCTACAGGGCAAAGGGTTTTTAACCTTTTCGGGCCCTCATACCGGCCCCATCACACCCTCTTATAGCCATACGGCCTGACTTTATCATACATGGCAGAAACTAACTATGCCCAAATCGAATATGAAGCAGTGGGAATCGTTTCTGGAATCCGGAAATTTCACCAGTACCTGTTTGGACAGAATTTCACACTTCTCACCAACCATGGACCTCTTAACATCAATTTTTGGACCACGCACAGGCATTCCACCATTGGTTGCAAGTCGTACGCAATGGTGGGCATTGTTGCTTTCCGCACACACATATGAGGTCAAGTATTGGAAATCCACTCTGCACTGCAACGCAGATGCTCTCAAGGATGCCTTTACCAGTTAACCATCAAGATATTGGCCGGAAAGAAATCTACTTTGAACAGATGGAGACCACACACATCACCGCTACTCAAGTAAGGAAGGCAACCCGCATTGACTCAGTATTATCCCAAGTCATGGACCTAGTGATGCATGGAACACCAAAGGACTCTCAGGTCTCACCTGACCTTCATCCTTCCATGTCCAGGAGGATGGCGTTATCAAATCATTCTGGTTGCTTGTTGTGGGAGTTGTGTGTCATTATTCCACAACTACTCGCCACTAGAACCCATACCCCTCCCATAGCTGGGTATAGAACCCAGGAGTCCTGGCTTCCAGCACCTCTCCCAGCAGGGGGGCTGTGGGAAGTGGGGCAGGAGTGCTGGTTGTGGGGGGAGCTCCTGGCTATGCCAGCCTTGGCCTCTCCCAGCAGGAGGTGCTCTCTCCGGGTAGTCAGGGGTGGCCTCTGTGGGGCCCCAGCAGTGACAAAAAGCAGACATGCCAAGTGGCAGCTCTCCTTAAAGGTGAGATTTACAACACCAAAGGGTGAGATTCTGCAGAAAAGGCCTTGGGGGTTACAGTGGACAAGAAGCTGGATAGGAGTCAGCAGTGTGCCCTGGTTGCCAAGAAGGCTAACGGCATATTGGGCTGCATTAGTAGGAGCATTGCCAGCAGATCGTGGGAAATGATTATTCCCCTCTATTCGGCATTGGTGAGGCCACATTTGGAGTATTGTGTCCAGTTTTGGGCCCCCGCTACAAAAAGATGTGGACAAATTGGAAAGAGTCCCGTGGAGGGCAAGAAAATGATGAGGGGACTGGAGCACAAGACTTATGAGGAGAGGCTGAGGGAACTGGGCTCGTTTAGTCTGCAGAAAAGAAGAATGAGGGGGGATTTGATAGCAGCCTTTAACTACCTAAAGGAGGTTCCAGGGAGAATGGAGCTAGGGTGTTCCCTGTGGGAGTAGATGAGAGAACAAGGAGCAATGGTCTCAAGTTGCAGTGGAGGTGGTCTAGGCTGGATATTAGAAAAAAAAATTTCAGTGGGAGGGTGGTGAAGCACTGGAATGGGTTACCAGGGAGGTGGTGGACTCTCCATTCTTAGAGGTTTTAAGGCCTGGCTTGACAAAGCCCTGGCTGGGATGGTTTAGTTGGGATTGATCCTGCTTTGAACAGGGGGTTGGACTAGATACCTCCTGAGGTCCCCTCCATCTTTAATCGTCTATGATTATAAAACAGGGACTCCCATATTTAGTCCTTAGCAACATGCCATAGTCTAGATTTTTAATCTGACCAGCAGCACCAGATTTGCACGAGCTTGCATGTTAATAATCTGACACAAACAGTGAGTGGATGTTTTTATGCAATACAAGTTTTGTACGTTCGTGTCTGTGTAACTTCATCTGTTTAACATGCTGTAGTTTAATAATCCCATTGCCTCGGCCAAAGGCATTGGTCAAATGAATTAATTGATATTTAACCTTCATCCAGACACACTGAAAACTGTACAGAAAACAGAAAATCTTGGACCCAGTAAAAAAATTAATCCATAAAACCAATCAGATCTTTCTGAAAGAAGACTGCTAACATAGTTTCTGGCAAAATACTAGGAATCATTTACTGTACTACCAAAAAAAAAAAAAAAGTCAGGAAACAAATTACTGCTAGGGAAACCAGCGCCCTGAAGAGGGTAAAAAATAATGAATAATTAATAACTAATCATAATTATTACACATATTCATCCTACTTTACTAGTGAGGGGATTTGCCACAGGTACACAGGAATCTGTGGCTGTGAACACACTGCTCTGCAATTTGTGCGGTGTATTTCACTTTCCAGATGGCAGCTTACATCTTTTTCTCCTTGATGGCCACAGAACAGCTCCCAGCGACAGAGCGTACATTGAAAAAAAAGTCTTGCCTGCTCCCAGGACAAGGGCAGGCCGGGAATTTGGCCAGTATGATTTAAATTTGGAACTGTATTTGCAGAACCCCCGAACTTTTGATCAAGTCCTGCTCGTTTTGTGGACAAACTTTTTTGGACTGTCAAGTCCACACACACAAAACCCTCCTCTCATGCATGTACAGTCACAGCACCTGAGTAGAAATATTTTAAACCTTTACATAGTTACTGAAAACAAGTGACAGAAACTTAGGAGAGCGCATGACAGTGTGCGTAATGCGCGAGTCTCACAGCAAGGGACTGCGATTTGATGCACCTGGGAGAGTCCCCCAGAAGCTGCAGCTCTCCTGGCCCCACAGCAGGGCTCTGAAGTGGCCTGCAGGGTCCTGGGCTTTGGGGGACCAAACTAGGACAATCCAGATCCAACCAGAGAGGGGATTTGAATAGCAGCCCCAAATCCAACCCAGAGGCCTACCTAGCCCGATATCCTGACTCCCCCTAGCCCCCCCCCAGGTCAGACCCATGGGTCCATCCAGCCATAAGGTTTTAGAGGACAGGCAATGGGGCCTGGGGGAGTCATAGAGGGGCTGGGAGGGATTTGGCTGGAGGACTGGAAGGAGTTTGGGTTGGGCATTGCATGTATTTGAGGGTTTAGTGGGTGGATGCAAGGGGCAGGGAGGGGATTTTGGGAGGGGTTTCGCTCCACCTCCACCTCCTCTTCCCATCGTGCTACCCAGCCTGCGGCTGGCCTCAAGGCGCAGCTTCCTGTCACAGCTCTTCCCCCTTTCCACGCCCTCAGCTCTCCCTGCAGGTCTCTTCAGCCATGGCCGAGCGTCTCGTGGCTGCTGAGTCCCGAGCTCCAGCCGGGCATTTCCTCTGCATTTCTGACCTGTGTCTGGCCAGCACCAAGAGTCCCCCCGAGCGGCTCATCTGTCAGGGTCTCTGTGCCTCGGCTGGGGTTTCCCGTGTCAAAACAGCCCAGCCTGGTCCTGACGGTGCAGCTCTGGCACCTGGATGGTGGGCCTGGCCCCTGTGGGGTGTCCCGCGGCTCATGTGTCCTGGGTCTTGGTAGGCCTTTCTGCCTGTGCAGCCTTGGCAGAACTAAACCAGAAGGGGAGGGGAGCCTCTTGCTCAACCATTGCCTGACCCTGCGCCCCTCCCTGATGCTCTAGTGGCCATGCTGGGATCCCTGTTTCAGGAAAAGACCAATAAGCTGATTTACGCATGCCCTCTGGGAGATGTGTGTCCGGGCCTCAAGATATGGAGACTCTGTAGGAACACTTCTAGTTAATTAAATACTCTGGGGATCTTAGGTCTAGCTTTTGAAACTTTTTCCCCTCTTTCTTGATGTCTTGTTGTCTACTAACAAGGATAAATGGAGGGGGAGGAGAGGTTTGAACTCTTTGGGGATCTCTTCTTGGACACAGCTTCTGGATCCTCCAACAACAGCTGGAAGATCAGGTCAAGCGGAAAGACGTCACTGTTTCCACTCAAAAGCCGCCCCAGACTTCGGTAATGATTGAGGGTGGAGGTGTTTTACTACCCGCTGTGGACGTGTGTAAGTGCTGCAGCCTAAGTAAAAGTATAGCTTTTACCTCGTAAGTGAGAGCACTCTTGTGTTCTACTGTTTCTACCCGTCCATCTAGCGGCTGAACGGCCGTGTCTCTGTTTGGCTTATTTCCTGACACCACCTCACACAAAGGAAAGTTATCACAAGCTCTGGGTTGGCAGAACCCTGGGTGACAGCTCATCTGCCCTCGCTCCTCCCATCCCCAATCTTCCCCGGTGGCTCATCTGTCCCCAGGAGTGGAAGATGGCAGCCTTCACGCAGCCCACTCTGTTAAGTGAGATCACGACTAATGCCATCAATCCAGCAACTCAACATTGATCAACGCTCTCCTGGTCTTCGGAGCAACAACTCAAGGCACCACGAGGGCCTTCTTCAGGGCCCAGCAGCACACCAGATAGGTCCTGGAACAAGAACCCTCCAACTCAACATTGAGGACTTTCCCGGGTGACGTGCGAATATCTAGTGACCATGCTGAAGAAGCACAATAATGGCGTCCTCATGCTCCAAGAAACTCACATCTCCAATGACCTACAGGCCAGCTACTATTGTATCCATGGATACAACCTCATGGATTAGCCCACTACGAAATATGGCCTGGCCATATATGTGAAGATTACTACCATGGGTTTTGATGTCTTCCCTTCAACTGAAGAAACACCTACACCACTACCACCAAGACAGGAGAGCTGAACTTTACCGACATGTACAAAGATCCTAATTCACTAATTTGTTTAATTCATTTTAGTTACGTGGGGCACCATGAAGCAAATGAAGCCAACAGCGAAGATCTCAAGGACTGGATGTCCATGGAATTTCTGCAACTGGTCTTTGATCTCAAGCGGTGAGCACTCTGCTTGCTGGCAACGCGATTACAACCTGGACCTCAGCCTCGTTTCCAAAGATCAAAGCGGGAGCACACTTCATGCATCCTGCAGAATACTTCCCACCTTCCCCTACTGCCAACGTAGGCCCATAAGCATCCATGTCGGCATCGAAATCCTCACCATTTGCTATAAAAGAATCCCACGTGGAATCTAGCCAAAGACGACTGGGACTGCTCCAGGGAAGCCGTAGAAAATCGCTGCGACACGGGAACGTTATCACCGATTTGTTGGCCTCCTTACTGCCACCGCCAAGAAGAGCATCCCTCAGAGCTTCTGGAAAGAATACGCTCCCTGCTGGACAAAAGAGACCCAGGACATGCTCCATCAGTACAAGCAGTAGGGCAGCCCACAGGCAGCGAAGGCCCTGCTAGAGTCTCTAGACTCAGCCAGACGCCAGCGGTGGATTGAGTGTGTTGAAAATCTGGACTTCACACACTCTAGTTGCCGTGCCGGGGCCCTACTATGAAGTCTTGGAGCTGCTCATTGGATGAAATGTTGAACTGCAAAAGTTGCACTGGACACCAATTTGGTGGAGAGCACAAAAGGACCAATCGACAAAAACACTAAGCAAGAGATCCATCGTCAACTACACTGGACGATGACCTCAGTCCCTCCACAAGACCCCACTGCCATCAGCATCGGTGACGTGAAAGAGGGTTTAGCTACAAAGAAGAGAAGGCAGCTGGCAGGAATTATATCCCCCTGGAATTTCTTCATCAACTAGGCCCCAAGGGACTCCAATGGCTGGCGGAAGCATCCACCAATACCATGGAAGCTTGGCAGGAAGTGATGGTCATTGCCATACTCAAACCAGGCAAGCCAACAGATGACCCAGGAAGTTATGGGCCAATATCACTCATGGACATGACCTACAAACTCCTGGAACGTATCATCCTCCAAACAATCAGCTCTCTTCTTGAGTCAGTGATCCCAGAAGAACAAGTGGGATCCGGCCTAAATGCAGTTGCTGCAACCGAGTTTTGGCCCTTGAAATGCAGATGGAGGCCAGGTTCCAGAGGAAATCTAAGACTGGCGTAGCCTTTACAGACCTGTCGTCGGCTGACAACATGATCTGGATTAAAGGCCAGGATCATACCCTGCCTCAAAACACTACACTTGCTACAGACGATGTTAAGCAACAGACAGCTACATTTCCACTTGGGTGACAAAGTCAGCGCGGCCTGGTTCCTCAACAACGGACTGCCACAAAACTCAGTGGTCATGCCAACGCTCTTCAATGTCTACGGGAGCAAAGTGCCGCCTATGAAGTCGTGCAAATTTGCAGATGTGGATGACCTTGCCCTGACAATGCAAGCAACCACCTTCAGTGACATCGGGTCCACCCTGAATGGGGACCTAAACCCCATGGAGTCAAGCTGGACTGCATGCAAACTTTCTACGACCACCTGAAGAAAGTAGCTGCCAAGACAAAGACAAGGGTCAATCTAGCGCAGAAGCTGACAGGCACAAAATGGGGGGCATCAGTGATGATCCTTGTGTACTCTATAGGCAAGCACTATGCACCATATCGACCAGGGAATTGAAAGCCTGATGTTCCCTCCGGAACCGGCTATAACAAGAGCCATAGCTTGTTCAAAGCTATGGACTATGCCATCCTGTGAAGTACCGCAAGGGGTTCGTTGCATGGGAAATTGAAGCGGAGAACAAGACTGCCATTCTAGAAGAACTCAGTGTTGCAGGGAGTTGAAAGCCGAATGTTTCCTCCGGAACCCGCTGTAACAAAATGAATTTATTTATCCCAGCAGAAGCAACGCTGCTTCTTCAGACACTACTTAAGTGTGAATCACGGCTGGACATTCCCCAACAGAGGTGCACAACATTGCATCTGATCTGCTGGCAATCTCAAGGGTCAAGTTTTTTCCAAGCTGTGCAGAGAAACTGCAGGGGTGCTTAGCTACTCACAAGCAGCCAGATTTGTACGTGATGTAAGAATCCTTGATTCCAAGCAAGTTCATGGACTCTCCCGCAACTGCAGTGACTGAACTGTATTCCACTGCTGGGTTCTGCCCACTCACCCTCAGGTGCATTTTATTTGAACATGGTAAATGAACTTCCAAATACCAATGGCATTTCTCTCTCTGGTTTTTGGAAAAGCGTGGACAAATGTTGGCCGAGACTTAGCCAGATAGCTCGTGCTGTTTTGGCAATCCTGTGCAATTCAGTTGATGCAAAGCACAGTTTCTTCAAATTTGGACTTGTCCTAGCTCCGCAACATTACGGTAGGTGATTGGAAAGCATGCACATGGCTGCCCAAATGAGCGGTAATGTGTCCTAAGCATGTGTCAATGAATATTTCTATGCTGTTATAGGTGATATACAGATATTCGCAATAAAACCTTAGTTTAATTTAAGAAGCAATGTAATTATTCCAAATTTCCTGGTGCTGCTCGATGGTTGCATAAAACAACCGTCCAACTTTTATTTTAATTGTATCGTCTTATATGGTAAGAATTCTGTTTTCGGTTAATGGCAATGATCCCTTAACACATTCTTTATGTTCTAAAACTGACAATTAAGGTTGTCCGAAAAACACGTAAAAAGTGTCTGTGAACACTGTAACGCAGCTAGCGCATCTTCATACCGCAAAGGGTTACACATTGCTGGTGTCTGTCCATATGTGTGTTTGAGGTATTAATATAATGCAGATCCAAAATATAACGCTCTGGAGATCCAAAATGACTCAGTTTTCATTGCCAGAAAACACTGGCCTTACTGATAGTGCTGGGAAAGCCGAACAGCGTTCACAAGGCACAACAAACACACACCTCGAGAAAGGGCTGCTGCCTTCGATCTCCCACGCGGCTCATGGGCAACCCCTCAACAGCACCCGCACAAGCCGCAGCTACTAGCTGCTCAAATGGAAAATTAAAGACTCTCCAGGGGGCAACTGGGCTCACCCAGAACGGACCACGAAACACAGAACGACTCAACGCCCAATTCACACCCACGAAGGAGACATCCCAGCGATACACTTCGCTACTCCCAACGCAACTATCTGGTTTAACCATTGAAATGTAAAATTACAGTGGTTGTGCTGCATTGTCATCAGCCCTATGAAGATCTGCCCCCTCCCCACTTTCCCCTGTAGCTCATCCGCCCCTTCTCTACCATCTCCTCCCCTTTCCCCATCAGGGCTTGCCCCTGTCGTGGACCCGGCGGTGCTTGAGCACGTGGGAGCGCTGGCTGAAGCTGCGCCCGCACTCCCCGCAGGTGTAGGGCTTCTCCCCGGTGTGGACATGCTGATGCTTGAGCAGGTCGGAGCTTTGAAAGAAGCGCTTGCTGCAGTCGGCGCAGCCGAAGGGCCGGTCAGCGGCGTGGACGCGTCGGTGCTGGAGCAGGTCGGAGGTCTGGCTGAAGTGCTCGCCGCAGTCGGCGCAGCCGAAGGGCCGCTGGCCGGCGTGGACACGCCGGTGTTTGAGCAGGCTGGAGCTGTGGCGGAAACGCTTGCCGCAGTCGGCGCAGCCGAAGGGCCGCTCGCCGGAGTGCGTGGCCTGGTGGTTGAGGAGATGGGAGCTGCGGCCAAAGCCCTTACCGCACTGGGCGCAGCGGAAGGGGCGGGCGCCAGAGCTGGCGCGCCGGTGCTGGAGCAGGTTGGAGCTCTGGCTGAAGGCCCGGCCGCAGTCGGGGCAGCGGTAGGGGCGCTCGCCCGTGTGGACGCGCTGGTGCCGCACCAG